>JAILXH010203927.1:5217-24221 GCA_023558415.1 Piaractus mesopotamicus
TGACTGGACTTGTTGCACAGGTGGCATCCTATCACGGTACCACGCTGGAATTCACTGAGCTCCTGAGAGTGACCCATTCTTTCACTAATGTTTGTAGAAGCCGTCTGTATGCCTGGGGATGGGGTTTATACACCTGTGGCCATGGAAGTGATTGGAACATCTGAATTTAATGATTTGGATGGGTGAGTGAATACTTTTGGCAATATAGTGTATATGAAAATATAAGGATAAAAGTATAATTTTTTGTCAGTCTTTTTTGCTTGGTATCCAAGGCATACCATGAGACTGCTAAATGGATGGCGTAGTAAAGCTTATGAATTTTCTTTTGTTTTGTGATTCACAGGCAACTGTTTTTTTCAAGTTTTGCAGAGATTTTTATTGCCATCATGGGTGACTCTTTTGTGACATGGTGCAAATAATATCCAGACCTGGGATTGTTAATAGAAAAGATAATATTTGGAAGAATGCATTTACTTGTTCACTTGTGGACAACCATACAAAAGTAGAATAGCTTTTGATGACCTTCTCAAACTACTTGTCACACAGCACTGGTAAGTGTGTCAGCACATTCAGAGGCCTAACCTCTCAACTCCTGACTAGAAAGTAGGGATGCACAATGATATCAGAATCATATTGGTATCGGCAGATATTTGTTTAAAAATGCCATTGGACAAGTGTTTAGATTCGACTGATATTTCAAACCTATATTTGGTGACGTATTTATTGTACTCCAGAAATTCAGAATGTTTAGGTGACGCATGGCTACTGCGCTAAAATATCTGCATTTTATTCTCTTACTAAATTATAACAAAGACGTTCCCAAAAAAGTACACATTCAACTACATTCACGCAAAGTGTGATAGATGTGGATCAGACGGGCACAGGTTCACAGAATCACAGGTGTGTGTCTTTCCCAAAATCTTGCTTTGGGAAGTAAAATGATTCAAGGATATGGTGTTACCTGTCCATTATTCAGTGCTGTGATACTTCACTGCTTCGTAATTACCCTGACCTGGTTGCCTTTCCTTTGTTTGGTTTCTGTTGACTGATGCTGTGGTGAAAAGTATTCGATGCAGCCCTGGTTTTCATCAAGGCCCAGGTATATTTCACTCACCACATTATGTAACAGCTTGTTTTTCAGGTGTGGTTCCTTCCCATGCCTGTCTACACCCACTCTATTTATTCTCTATAGGTTAAATGGACTTTAAGGAGACATGTTTGCACAGGCCCAAAAATTCAAAGCCCATACACACAGTAGCAAAGGTGACTGCATGACATTAAGCTGATCTAGAGCAGTGCTTGGTCATGCTGTGAGCATGTGAAGAATGAGAGCGAGAGAGAGAGCTTGTCAGGCATTTCTCTGGCAGTGCGCTGACTTCGCTGTGCTGGGGGGAGAGCCCCTCAGCACTGTACAACTCTACTGTATGTGCATTCTCATCAGTGCTTCTCTAACGCTTGACTATGCTGCTGCAGGAAGCAAAAGCCGCGGTGGATGAGAGCAGAGCTCTGCAGGCGCAGATCCACCTGGCTGAGGCTGCTCAGAAGCAGGCGCGGGGAATGGAGATGGACTACGAAGAGGTCATCCACCTTTTGGAGGAAGAGATAGCAGAGATGAAGTCTCAGAGAAACGAAAAGCTTGGCCAGCCCAAGGTATTCACTAGGAAAGGTAGCCTCCCATCCACTAAAGCAAAGGCATTAGTCCGTTCTTCTCAGTCCCACTCCCCCTTCCCTGCTCAAATCCAGCTCAGGTTTTCGCTCCCTCCTGTACTGCTAAAAGTAGGTCACTGTTTGCTTTGTATTATTCAGTAACTGGGCTGATGTGCAGTGAAGGCTTTAACGTGATCTCGCAGGGTGACGTGGGCTGATGAAGTTATTTTTGAAAATTCTGGCTAGCAACCTCACAGGTCATAGAAGAACCTTATTTCCTTTACTGTAAATGTGAAACTGTCATTCGGCATGTCAAATAGTTTTTGTTAAATCATTGAAAGGAGGATTTCATGTTTCTGAAGAGCCCAAGTTCAGGTCCAGATTGCATTGAAGTCAAAATAAATGCTGAAATAGTAACACAATTCATAACTTACATACTCAGCATGAGTAGTTTGATTTTGATTTGGCTCAGTATAATTTTTGAATGGCCCGAACAAAATGCTTAGCTTTCATTTTACCTAGGTGTATTAGATCATTAGATGATGTTAACAAGTGAGACCTTGTATTAACTGCAATATTCATACAGGAGGAGCAAGAATTGAAGAAGAGGATTGCTTTGCTTGAGTGTCAGTTACGAAAGAGTGAAGCTGCAAGGAAAGGCTTTGAGGTTTCTACTGGCAAACTTCTGCGCTTTGTTGAGGTAACGTATTTCAGTGAGACGTGCAATCAGAAACACTTCTTGAAAAGGGCTTGCATTGTCGACTCTGTGTTCTGGGGTAAAAACCAGAGGTATGAGATCATATGGTTCTATAGCTTATCCCTGTAAAAGAACTCTATTTAGTATTAAAAGTCCTCTTACTTCACTTACTAAGTACTAACCTTGCGATTTGTAAAGGATTTCCTTAATGTTAACCCTAGACCAAAGGTAGGGGCCTATATTGTCAAAGTGTTATCTTTTCACCACTACTTGAAAATTTCTTCTGAATAATGTGAAAAGATACAAGCACCTAATCATTTTTTTGACAGACCATTAGAGCCAGCCACTTTGTGGTTGTCAGTGGGAAGCACTTTACCACTGCCTCGGCATCACTGATGTAGATCATGTTCTAGAAAGCCTCCATCGCCCTTTGTTCAGTTACTTAACTTATTCTGAGTCAGAACTGAATCAGAGCTAAACTGGCTATTCATAATTCAGCATTCAGTCTGGCAGTTAAAGTGAAAAGAGTTCTTAATGGGATATAAGAATTAATCTCATGCTGTTTGGGAGGGTACTTTTAATATTCAAAGAAAGTTTTTAAAACATTCAGTCTTTGAGTTAGGTCGAAGCTTAAAAGTTGATTATAGGTCTATAATGTATATACAGGACTATGCAAAAGTCTTAAGCACCCAAAAAAATTATATTGAAAAACCTCTTTATAAGCTTTTATTTGTTCAGAAAAAGATTAGAATAAATATAAATAATAGTATAATACAATAATCAATAAATATTTAATTGATAAATATTTCCAAAAAATTCTCCTTGTTGCAACGCCGTGATTTATTTGTATTTATTATAATGTTTTTTTTAGTGTTTTTACTGGCAAAAACACACATTTATTTTTATGCAAAAATAAATAAATAAATAGAAAATGAGGTAACAAACTTAAATAATTTTTTTTTTTGCAAAATTACACAATTTCTATTTGCTTGCTGTGTTTATCACATTGGAAAGAACATACTATATAAAAATTTAAGTGTGTCATAACTTTTGCACAGGCCACATTTCATGTTTTATTTTTTTCCAATATGTTAAATTCTGGAAATACTCAGTAATTGTGCTTTAAAATGTGCAATAGTGTGTTCCCTGTAGAGAACATACTACTGTAGAGGATGTGTTAACTTATTTTCACTTAGAAAATCAACAAAACATGTAATTTGACCAGTCCCCCCAACACAAAATGTACAGTTAATAATTCAGTAAAACAATTTATCAATCTAGTAATTGTGTTTGTTTTTTTTTTTTCCCAATCCTCCTAGGTCATCCAAGACTTCCTAATTGAGCACCAAGGATCTTTACGGACTCATAGGTAAGAGAGGGTTTCCACACTTATGCCTTATGTCTACAGCTAATAAACACTGCTACCAGAGATGTAGTAGCTGTGAAATTCAGTTACTGTCTGGTCAGATGCAGCCTAAGGATCTGTAGAGTATTGCTAATTTTCCAAAAAGCAAGTGGGAATAGGGTCGGATGAATAGAGTGAATGACAGCAGTTTGGCCATGTTTCTGTTAGAACATATTTTGACCATAGAAATTGATATAAACGGTCTTTTTGTTTTCTTTGGACTTTCAGTAATTCAAAAGTTTTGTGCTAGAATGTGTATTCAGGGCAGGAAGCAGGTGTGGATAATGATCAGAAGTCAGTGCATCAGCTAAGCCTGGAGGTGGTTTTGTTAAGGTCCAATCAGCACGGACACCTGCTGTCTTGCTCTTCACACTCTGTTGGCTGAACAGAATGGAGAGACCTTGCTCTCTCTAATGGTTGCCCCTGCTGGCTCTAATGACCACTATGTCTGTGTTTATTAGTGTGTGTTTTAGTTCAGAGAATAGCACATGTACCTGTTTCTACTCCAGAATACTTATTATTTATGGCTGAGTTGATTTATTCTGATATTTAATGACTGGATGAGAGATGCTACAGGTTAAAACTTTTACATTTGCAAAAACAAGTCACTAATCTGTTGTTTGGGGAAAAAACAAATATGCTAGCTTCCGTTCTTAATGGGGAAAAAAAGGGGCAGAGCTCCAGGTTTGATGTTCTCACACTGTCATAATTAGTCAAACAAGTGTGGTAGTCTAACATTACAATGATGATGTAAAATGTGCTGTAACAATTGCAAACAAATCGGTAAAAGAAAATGATCGATTTTAATATAATACAGGTTACAAATAAAATACAGAAAAATATTGTGATATCAAGGGCTTATCATAAAGTTACATATGTTTTGAATGCATATAGGCTACCTAATACTTCTGGTGAGAACTGTTTCACACAGTTTCTCTCAATGACCTGAAAGTCTGGTGATTGTGCAATCCTTGTTTTGTTTTTTTTTATAACACTTTATCCATGTCAGTGGGTCTGAGCACATGAATCCCCTTCCCCAAAACCCTTTCTGTGTTAAGTGTCATGCTGGGCACTGACTTGCAGCTCTCATGCCCCCTGCTCAGTGTGCTTTGTTCATTTCGGGTCAAAAGGAAAGTACATCAGGACAGCTTTTGTAACAAGTCAAAACATTATAAAATCTGTATTGTTAAAATGCTGCAATGTCACAAGAAGTGACACTTTTCCAAACTGACAATTTCAAAAAAAAAAAATACAGATTTGATGTAGGCTAATGTGAAGCAAAAAAGATGATCCCAGTATAAATGCTCTTCTAACATGTTTACAACATGTGAATTATAGCAGCGTTTATTCTAAGAGTTTATTCTATTAGCTTGAGTTCCATGTTTTATTTCACTCTGTAATGGGCAGCCAAAGACATGGTTGTCTGTAGTGTCTCTCACTGCTAATTTCCTGAACATTTCTGAACTAAAGACAAAGAATCACATCAGGATGCTATAAAATGTGTGTTATAGGCTATCAAGGCAGGTGAGACATTCAGTCATTATTGGACTGCTAAGGTAGGAACAGTATTAACTGTCAAAAAGGTGAATAAGTCATGTGGGAAAGTCGAAGGGTGAATAACAACGGTTGCACCCAGAACATGACTAGCTTATAGGCCGTTGAACTTCGAAGCTTTCAAGACTTATTTGTGAGCATCATAAAGCAAGACAAGGTCACTTCATCTTTTTATGGCAGTCCTTTTGTTTCTGATATTGTTTAAGATTATGGCAGTCTCTGAACCAAATATCATACCTGAATTCAGAGCAATTTATTGCAAAGTTTAACTTCTTTTTGCCATATTTATCTGACCAAGTCCCTACATGGTCTTTGGTCACGGGTGCTATATTATATATATTTCTTCTCTTTCAGTTCCCAGAGTGAGCCAAAGCTGGCTGCTCTGTCTCAAGCTCTGGCTTCACGAGGTGGGAAGAAAATGTCCAGGACGCCCTCAACACTTGCCTTGGAAGCCAAAGAGCTCACTCGCACTGTTAGAACCATTTTGGAAGTGGACTGTAAGTGATTTGACAGTTTAAGTTTTTGCCCACTGCAGTCATCCAGCAGAAAATCACCTTTCCCTTTATAACATTCCTCTAATGAAGCATGCCGTTCCTCTAATGTGAGGCCTCATTTGGAGCCTTGTTAGAAGCCCTATTTGGAGCCTTATTAGAGTTGTTCTGCCTAACCAGCCATTAATGTTCAAATATTTTGGAAAACGTTTAGGTTCATAGTATACTGAATAAGATATTTTCCCACAGGGACTACAAAGATGTGTCCACTTTTTTTTGGAGGGAACATTATCTTTGTAAACGGAACCTTTTTTGCCACTTCAGTAGTCTTCATATTATGCATTCTGTAGTTCAGTTCACCAATAGTTTTAATAGCATTAACACAGCTTGTTGTTAACATTGAAGAGTTTATAAACAAGTAAAGCAACCCACCATCAAAAGCACAATTAAATGCACCACTTAGACTTTTACGCTAACTAGTAGCTGAAAAACTGAATAATCTGAAAAACTAAATGGCAAAAAAGAAAATAACAAAAGCCAAATGTTTTAAAGTACAGTAACATAAAAGCTAAGAGAAAGCAACCACACATTTACAAAAAAGACAATAGTATCTTCATTACATAAGTTCATATTTTTTAGTAGTAGATGTTTTGATCATTTGACCATCTGTAAAAACAATAGCTGTAAATGCGGCTTAGATTGTATCATAATTCTATTTTCTTTGAAGTAGTTCCTGGAGCAATAGGAAAATTCATCTGCTAAGATGAATACAGATGTGAGGAAAAAGTTTTGGAACCCTAGGGAATCCTTTGTGAATTTCTGCATGAAATCAAAAGGGATTTCAAATCAAAAGAGATTTCAGAGGACGTCAATAAGAGTTGGTGAAGATCGAGACGGGAGAGGGTTACAAAAGGATTTCTAAAGATGCCAGGCTCCGTTAGTCCACAGTAAGTCAGATAATTTACAAATGGAAGAATTTCAGCTTTGTGGCTATTCACCCTGATCTACAAAAGATCTGTGAAAAGATTTAGCCTGGAATCTTCAAACATAACGTTTGTTCATGAGTCATGAGATAGACACTGGACAACAGTGGTTCATGAGAGGTTACCACAGAGGAAGCCACTCTAAAACAGACAAACACTGCTGATTGTTTAAAGTTTGCTAAATATTTGCTAAAGATTACCTAAATGTTTCACATCACAACAGGAACAATGTCCTGTGGTCAGGTGAGACAAAGGCTGAAATTGTTGGCAAGTGTACGCAGATTGATGTTTGGAGGAAATAAAAACACTGCATACGATTACAAAAACCTAATTGCCATCTATACAAAGCATGATGCAGGGAGTTCAATGATGTGGTGCTGCTTTACTGTCTCAGGACCTGGACAACCTGAGGGACCAATGAATCGAACAGTTTTAGATCACAGACAGCCAGAGTGACATTCAGTTGCGTAAAGATTTTCCAGTGTAAATTATTTAAAAATGACATAACGTAATAAAAATATAGGAGATATTCATGCAGAAATCCAAAGAATTTCACAGACCTTTTCTCACAACTGTATTTCTAATAATGTGTGCAGCCAGGAATGTAGAAAAATTGTAGAAATGAGTTTACTAGTTGGCTTGCTAGTTTTATTCTGATTAGAAAGGGAGCAACATTTTTCCTGCTGATGTAAACAGTGGTAAACCCTTTAGCCTCTTTCAGTAGTATAGTGAGCAGGAACATAAGCAGTCTTCCTTGGAGAAAATTCTGCCCTCAAGCAAATGTACTTGGAATGACCTACCAAGATTGTAACCTTGTCTACCTCAGCAAACCCTGAATAATTGTTCTCTCTTTAAAAGTTATACAACATAATTAAAGATTACAATTTGTATTTCTTGCCAATCAAAACCCTGGTGATGAAATGCTAAAATAGGACCATGTCTCTTCCACAATTAGCTCAGAGTGCACAGTAAATGTCAATTCTGCTACATACGGAGGGTCTGGTCTTGTGGCACTGTTGTATGAAAGCCTCTGTTATTGCAGTGCCAAAAATGTTCTTGCTATTTGCAGAGACATTTGTTTTGGCCTTTTGACATCATTTTGTTCAAGTACAATGATCAGGGTCAGATTCTATGGGCATTTCATAGGCTTAAATCATCTAATTCATCATGAAAACAACAATATCCCAAGTTACTATGGTCATACAATCTTCATAGATATTTCGTAGTCCATACATGTGTTTTCATCTGTAGTCATATTGAAGGAGCACAGGTGGTTCTTGTGTGTTAATAATACTTCAGTCAAACTATCCAAATCATCATTCTAATATACCACATCCATGGAACATATTGCAGAGTATAGTATAACCTAATCAGGAAAAATAATCTTGTTTTGGTGTACTGAGTGAAAAGAATTAGGTCAGCCCAATAAGGAAGCGCAATCTAAGGTGCATTTAAAGAGCCCATTGGGCCTGATTCACCTCGCTGCTGCAATCGTTGCCTGGATACAAAGCTCTGAAAAAGCAATTGTCTGTCAGGTTCTTCAAAAGCATTGTTATATCATGTAGCGTGCTGCAGGGTAGAGCCATGTTACACACAGACAGCAGTGTCAAGTTAAAGAAAAACGGAGGTTTATTACAGAAAAAAAGATAAATGGTCTAGATAGTTCATTATTGGATTAACCCCACAGTATGGAAAGTGTGATGTAGGCTACCACTCGCTCAAGTGTTTTTAGGAGACTGATTGCCTGGGGTTGTCTGTGTGAAGTTGGAGCCAATTGAATGACTTAAGGCAATTGTTTTTTTTCAAATCCTGCATTTTACACTATGCTAATCATTGGTATCATTCTACACATAACTACTGCTGTATTGGCCACATCAGTTTCGTAGCATGAATGGCAAGACAAGTTAAAGATGCTACTAAATTAATTGCCACATTAATTACTAGGGGTGGGGGGGGGCCAATTCTTAGATGCATCGCGATGCAGACGTGAACGATTCTGAATCGATTCACGAATGTCAAAAATCGATTTTCTAAATGTTTAATTTATAACGTTATGTTGACGGAACGCAAAAGGCAGAACTTGGAAGTGGGGAAGTGCCACGCCCGGACAGTCTGTGGCGGCACATAACAAAAACACAAGTGGATGAACAAGAAATCCGACCGGCTCCCTCTGCATTAAAAGCTGGGTTAGGTTAGGAGTCACAACCCAAATGTTAAGAAGAGCCATTTTGTCCTTTCAACAAAAATCAAACCACCATGGGAGCCACAACATTTTATGTCCAGTATGTCTCAGTATGTGATAATGTCCTAGTATAAGCTAAAAAATATAAACGAAAACGCAGATTTACTGTGCCCTGCTTTAAGCTTTAGCTCAGCTACAGCTGCTTTTCTCCCATTTCTGCCAGAAAACTTTTCCTCAAAAGTAGTGCAGCTTATTGTAAAATGCGGTTTATGAGGCTGAAGTTGCTTCTTATTCTCCAGCTTGTTGTTCGAATTTTTCCGTTCCACCATAAATTCTGCCTGAGGCGCCAGAATGTAAATGCGGCACCATTTAAGGTGGAATGGGAGAATTCGAAAGAGAAGCTGTAGAATGAGAAGCTGACTTCATCTTCGCAACTTTTTAGTGTTTGACAGTCTCTCATTGTAGGTTTAACGTTCTAGGAAACCAACTGCATTGCTTATAAACACAAATAAGTCCATTCGTCTCCAAATATTAGTCTTAAATCTCTCTGTGCCTTTTCGTTAGCTACTAGCTTGGCGAGACTGCATTGTTATGTGACCTGCAGTCTGCACGCCAGCTCTCAGTCGTTGAGAACCAGGGCTTTCACGCTATGTTGCGCACTTTGGAGCTGAGATACAGCGTCCTGTCTCGAAGATATTTTACTGACACAGCAATCCCCCCACTCTCTACAACGAGACCAAAACCAAAGTTACAAAAGCAAAAAAATAGGAAAACAGGTAGGACAGCTGTAACATGCGCTGCGTAGATATCTATTGCCACAGGATTTTATTTCACCGTAACTGCACATTTTATCGCAGATGAGTGGCAGCCAGTGTCTCAAATGCTCTAAACAAAAGCAGTGAATGAGACCCTTCCAGTTCACTTGCCACATCACTTCCATTTGATTTATTAATAAAATATATTGGAAGTAAATTCATTATGGATCATTACAAACACTTTGCTTTAACACTACCATGTCATCACACAGTGAGATAAAAGAAATCCTGTACAGAAAAAAAGATAATAGTTTTATAATCGCATCGCAGCCCTCTGAATCGTAATCGAATCGAATCGTGAGGTGCCTAGAGATTCCCACCCCTGTTAATTACAAAGTATATTCAACACTTTGTAATGCAGTGCAAAGTAACTCATTATAGTAAAGTGATTACTTTTTCCTTTAACAGAGTAGTGTACCACATGCCATTTTTAATTTTTCTAATCACATCACAGTTGAAGTTAATAAGAATTTTGTTACTTGTGTTACTCATATCTCTAAGAGAAATGTTTTAATAAGACGTAATGTATTCAAAACATACATGTCCTCTAAATAGATTATTGATGTCTGGTACATAATATGCATGTGCTACCTTGACTCAGTGGCTCTGATTGTGAATGTGATCAGTGTAGTGAGAGTGAGAGGAAACAGCATAAATTTGTCAAGCACTCTGTCAAAGGATCTATATATTCATGTAGAGTATTATCAGCTGTTTTTGGGCCATTTCTACTGGCTAGACTCTAGCTATTACGAAGTAGTTGTTCATAATTTTCATAAAACATTACTGGCTGTGTCTTGTCCAAAGGCAGGGATCGTGAGTCTGTTAAATAATATTTACATGGATTGGTCATTTCTTTCTAAATAAATTACTAAAAATGATTACTGGGTACTCCTGTATTGCTAATTGGTACAAATGTGTGTGGGTTTTAGAGAGTAACTTAGGAAGTAAAGTAATGCCATTGCAGTTTGAAAGAATTAGTAATTTGAAAGAAATTACTTTTTTGATTAACTACTCCAACCCTGTTTAATTCCCACATCACACAGTCAAATGTGACTTCTTAGGGGAAAAGAAGAGGTTCTTAAATAACATAGGATACAGGCCCTTTATGTATTTGGAGATGAGTGTTTTTCTGTACCACTGCTTGGTTTTGTTGTAGATGTTGCCTTTATCGTGACCTAATTACATGTAACCTCATGTAAGATGACTTGCTGACTGGCTGAACTGAGGTTTAGAGTAACTTAGAACAGGATCATGAAAAAAGCAAGTAGCAGATATCATGTCGTACCCCTGCTTTTTCAGTGAATTATAGCTCTTTTGCCACAAGGGGATACATGATTAGCTTATTGACATAAATCACTTAGGGACTTTTAATGTAATTAGAAAATGATCAAATGATGTTTTCAGAACCTGCTAGGTTTTTTATATCATATTTTATAATGTATACGTAGATACACACACAGTTAATTTTGTTCATATATATGAATAAGAAAATAGAAATGTAGAAATATACACTCTTTTAAAAAAAGGGGTTCTTTGAGCGAAAAAAAAACCAAAAAAACATTTTAGTTCCCTAAAGAACCGTGTTTGTAAATGAGATGTAAGCGTGAAGAACCTTTTGTAGGTGTAGAGCTCCATATAAATGTAGAAGTTTTTTATTAATTTAGGGGTTCTTCCAAGAACCTTAACCTTATATAGAGGTTCTTCAAACTGTAAAAAGGTTCCACACACTCACATATCTTATTCAAAAATGATTCTTTAAAGAACCATCCAGTAAGAGGTTATTTAGGAAACCAAAAATGTTTCTTCAGTGGCATCAGTCTAAGAACCCTTTCTGGCTTTTTTTATTTTTAAACATGTATGTGATGTAATGTCTTCCAGATGAAAGATTCTGGTTTGAATAGACTGGTAAGCATGCCTCTGTGTAGACTTGCTTGGCTTGTCATGTACTACAGGTTGATGGATGAGCAAGCAAACAAAGCTTACATACAAGTTTACCTAATGAAAAGACTGCTTCAGCTTGAATGGTCTTAGCCTTGAGTCATGAACATGGCCAGTATGAATTTTTTTTTTTTGTCTTTTTCAGAGCTACCTAAGCAATGACTATGTCAGTCCACAGACAACTACCTCTGCCAATAGAACCGCTCTTTAAAATGAACAATTACATGTCTATAAAAAAGCCTGGATTGTGAACAAGATATTGACGTCACAATTTCGAATTTATATCTTGTTATCTCTAATTAATAACTTAATATTCAAATTACTAACTTATGATTTCAAAATATCTCATTATTGTGACTTAATATCTCATTATTTTAAATTAGTTCATTGTAATTTTAAGATACTATCTTATTGTTTTGACATGATATTTCATTGTTTCCAATACGTAACTTTTAATTTTGATATTATATCATTATTATATTTATTTCATTTATTACATTTATTTCAAGCTTTTGAACTGTTATCTTGTTTTGACTCACTGTCTTGTTGTTTAAACAGATCTTGTTATGTTGCTCACTTTATAAAGGAAGTCCTGTACGTTTTTTGTACGTGGGGTGTGTTTTGGGCCTTTTACTCCATATAAACATAGTCTGTAACTGAATTTAAGTACATTCCAATCAGTAGTCAGATACAGCAATTGTGTTCAATTGAAGCAACGAAAATCTAGCATATATGATATATGTCCTCTGATTAAGAATGTCCTACAGGCTAATATTCAATAAATTATTGTATTTGTGATAGATTTTGGGTAGAATTTTAACAGTAATATTATGTGGAAATAAAGACATATGTCAAATAATGAGATAGTACATGTTAATATTTTTTAAATGAATGAGATATTAAGTCATAATAATAACATATCTTGACATTATAACTTACTTATTTTAAACAACAAATATTAAGTAAAAATTTCAAAATGAATTTTGAAATAATAGAATTATATGTAGCCCTTCATTCATGCAATGGATATCTTCATCTTAATACACTGAGGGAAGAGGGGGATGTAGGTGAACGAGAGGATGATGACAGAGATCCAGTGAAGGAGTGTGGGGAGGGGAAAAAGATGATCAGAGAGGAGCTAGAGGATCAGGAGAGATAGAAGGATAGAGAGAGGGAGACATGTCTCACATGCTAGGCACCATGTGACCTCTCAGCTAATGATGCTCACGTTTCAGCTGAGTGCTCTCCACTGGGGGGTGAGAGTCTATTTTTTTGGAGTTGCACATGGCCTGCCACCCTCTTCTCACCCTCTGAGGCAAAAGAGGGCAACCTTAGCTTGAGAAGGGCAGTGAATGGGTTTCCACGTGATGAGTATTCTGCCAGCCATGTGACTGGCTGCAGATTATTCAATGACTCATCAATATAGTGGCACAGAGAGAGCTCTGATCAAATTCTAACAGACCGCAGATCTGCATATCAGTGGAATAACTTCATTCATTTATTCATTATTAATGAACTTCATTCATTTATTTATTTATTAAATTCTTAATGTTTTATTACAATTG
Source organism: Piaractus mesopotamicus (assembly GCA_023558415.1). Taxonomy (NCBI): domain Eukaryota; kingdom Metazoa; phylum Chordata; class Actinopteri; order Characiformes; family Serrasalmidae; genus Piaractus; species Piaractus mesopotamicus. The sequence goes on from JAILXH010203927.1 coordinate 18,495, forward strand.
TAAGCCAGAAAAAAGACTTTACTGTCATTGCAAAATCATTTTAGACATCCTGCCAAAAGAGAACAGAACAAATGAAAACTGTTGAGTTGCTTGTAGGTTCCCCCTAACCTAACACACTCATATTTGGGTATATTTTAAACCATCTGAAGCAATTTATTTCCTCTTTTCCAAGAAATCAACAGTCCCATCATAGCTATTGGAGTAAAGTCCCTAGTAAACAAAGGGTTGGTTGAGTTTTCTGGCCTTGTGATGAGCTGCTCTGACGTGATGGCTTCATGCGTCTGCAGCCAAGCCCCACAGGGCTCCAGCTTTGAACAGCCTCCTGTTGCTCACTAATGCTAGACTATCCAAAACAATGCCATAAGCCTAGTGTGGTAGGGTTAGTAGGGTTAAACAGTGGCATCGTTAGCTTTAAGAATTTAAGAATTAAGGATCATGTTTTATTTTGTGTTGTTTATCCTAAAAATCCAGTACAAAAAAATGTATCAATACCTTAAGAATTTATTTCATACAATATTAGAGCATTTCTGAGAGTATGTTATTGTTTAGGTTTTCAGTAGATCTGTTTGTAGATAGTTGACAAAGTACATTTAAAAATATATTGTTATAAAATAATTGCATATGTGTATACAGTGTCTTAAAGGAGAATTCCACCAATTTTTCAAAATTTCTGCATAAATATACTGTTAAAATGTAAACAAAGCATTCAGAGTGGTTTGGTGTAAAATGCTCTGTTGTAGAAATACTTACAGAGTCAGAATTGTTCTCAGTGAAGGAGATAGGAACCAGACGTCTGAAGCATTTTATGCCTCTAAAAGCTACCTCACCGAAACTTATGACATGAGGTATGGTTAGAAATACGCAGCCTGGTGCCTCAGAGATTGTTTTACGATAATTTTGAGAAGTTTGTGTTTTTAACATGTATTCATTGTAGAGATGGTACATGCAGGGCATTGTACAGCAAAATAGTAATCAAAAAACTTTTTTCAGATTTTTACCATTATAAACATTACATATAAAAACTCAGATGACATGTAGGTTCACTTGTAGTTTTGGATAAGAACAACTGTATGCTATATACAGTGCTACAATACTATATACAATGCTATACAATGTAGGCATAGTGACCCCTATCACCACCACTGTAAAGAAAATGTGATCCAGTAAGTTTTTGTACTTTGAACCATTTCACATCAAACACTTTGAGCGATTTTGTATAGAACTCAGCAACTTATTTATGCAGAACTTTTGAAAAATCGCATTAACCCACTGTACACTTTTGATTATTAAGTACTTGTTTCGTATGATATCAAGTTTCTTCCTACTGTAGATGAGACGTCCATTACAGAACTGTGTCAGTGCATTGTGTGCACTGACGGATATAAACTGATATGTGCCGGGCTCCCTATCATACAGAGGGCGTTTCAGGATCATATTCTGGCAGGGATTGAAATTTAGTGGGACTGCCCCATGTAAATCCATTGGGATTCATTACAGGGCTTGATAACTGTTTTCACTGGTTTCAAGTGTTCTTTTAAATGTGATCACTAGCTATGATTCATAATATTATAGCATAGTTTTCAGCATCTGTTTTTGGGTAATGAGATGGAGATTTTGAATACCAAAAAAATAACTGAAGGACAGTACAGGGATTGTCTACTGTATACTACATATCACATTAAATTCAATTATTTCAACTTTGTAATACAGTACACAAAATCAAAACCCAACAAAGCACTTGGATTCATAAGTGTTTTGGCTCCACACAGTGTGTTCTTGCATGATGAGACACTCAGCATGCGCATATTTGACCTCATTTGATCCAGTTCCATACACTGCAGCCAGGAAAATCTCACTGTTGACAGTGTAGAAGCTCAATAAAAATGTGTCACACTAAACACTGTTTTCTTCCAACTTTAAAACAAGTGGAATGATGTTAGTAACTGGTATCATTTTATCTTTCTCCTCTCAGGCTTACCCTATGGCTGGGATGAAGCTTATACTGCAGATGGTGTCAAATACTACATCAAGTAAGTTTAGACAAGTTATGTGAAATGACTGTCTTTACTATTCCATCTTTATACTGTATTTATATTAAAGCGTGATTATTCAAAGCTGCACCATGTAACACTTTTTTATTAGAATTGAAACAAGTAGCATTACTGGTGGGATACCTCACACGCACACACGCACAAAAAGATGTTTAGGTCTCAAATGCAAATACAACATTATACAGGTGATATGATAACAATAGTAGATTATTCTCTTACATCCTCGGAAGACTGAGTTCTGACTGAGTTTTGGCTGAGTTCTCTTTAAAATATTCATTCAACACTCTCACAGCCATCCGATTCATCTGCTCGGGGAAAGGGTCCAGAGCACACATGATGTTACAAAATGGTCTTCATGTTGTGAATTCCTAAGCTAATGATAATACTAGTGACAGTGCTTTCACTTCAGACAGCGAGGGTAAATGGAGTATTGGCTAAATTCAATGGTTTAACCTGTTTCTGCTCTTTTCTGAAGTAATGGCAGTGCGTAAATCGAGTAGCCACTCACTCTCTGTTATTTATACAGAGATTTCTTATCCTGTGCAATTTACGTACTCATACATTATGCTCTTTACATCTTTTATTTAATAAAAAGTAAGATTCAGTTTTCCATGACATAGACCCTTCAAAAAACAAAGTGATACCCAATGACTGCTGGGATAGGCTCCAGCTCCCCCCACGACCCCAAAGGATAAGCGGCTTAGAAGATGGTTTGATGTGCTGTGTGTCTTTTTTCTGTCCAGTCATGTGACTCAGACGACATCATGGACTCACCCTGTGATGACCTCTTTGGGTCTTTCGGAACCAGAAGCAAACGACCAATCCCAGAACACTCCAGAGGCAAAGGGCTAAATCACACAACATCACAGAATTGGCTTAGCCTGCTCACTTTTTCGTGAAGGTCATGTGTTTTAGATACTAAACATTTGCACTGAATATAACTGAATTCAACTTCACACGTAGTATAATTTCAGCACTGATTAATATTTCATGCTCAGCAGGCCTCTCTGACAGGTATTTGACAGGGCTTGTTTTTCATTTCAGTATGGATAAGCTTGGGGTATAATCACTATTTCTTGAAGTATCTAAAAGTGGCTAGCATTATTAGCAGCCTCATTCAAAAATTGCCAAAACAGCAGCATTGTCATCCTAGGGCTTCCTCTGACCCATCCAGACCAAACCATGGTGAATTTACGTATGAAAATGATCGAGTGGGTGTGTCAGGTCTCATCGCCTTGGGCTGACAACAGGTGTTGTTCAGAATCTCTGTTTTTGCAGTTTTAAAAACTGACCTAGAATATGTAGCAGTTCCTATTAGAGGCTTTTTTGCTAAATCACTGATTTTATATCTGCTGAACATATACACCCATCAGCCATAACATTAAAACCATCCTTGTTTCTACATTTTTGCCAATTTTGTTCTTCACTGTGTCCACTCATGGTCCACTCCACTAGATACTCCTACCTTGTTGGTCCACCTTGTAGATGTAAAGCCAAAAACAGTAGCTCTTCTGTTGCTGAACAGTTTGTCCTATATCAGTGGTCACAGAACACTTCCCACAGGACACTGTTGGCTGGATATGTTTGGTTGGTGGACTATTCTCAGTCCAGCAGGGACTCTCAGGTGTTTGAAAACTGCATCAGTGTCTGATCCACTCGTACCAGCACAACACACACTAACACGCCACCAACACCACGTCAGTGTCACTGCAGTGCTAAGAATGATCTACCACCCAAATAATACCTGCTCTGTGGTTGGTCTGTGGGGGTCCTGACCATTGAAGAACAGGACGAAAGGGGTCTAACTAAGTATGCAGAGAAACAGATTGACTACTAAATAGATTGTAGTTCTATAATTACAGACTACAGTCTGTAATTATAGAACCACAAAGTGTACCTACATAGTAAGCGGAGCTGATAAAATGGACAGTAGGTGTAGGATCAAGGAGCTGGTTTTCAAGTGATGGCTGATCAGTGTATAATGTTAAGTATTCAAAAAATCGACACATAATATATAAGGCAGGTCACTAGACTGAAGAAGGGACAAGAGGTTGAACTATAAATGATCTGGGACTCTCATTGAATCCTGTTTTCCTCCATCTTCCTACTTTTTCTTCCATTTCAGGAATTTCCCTCCTTATTCCACTCTATTCTTTTCTCTTTTCTTAGTATCTAGATCAAAACAAAGGCCAAGGCCTATTCACCCTTCCCATTCTCCAAAAACACCCTTCCCATTCTCCAGTCAAACAGTGTCAAAACTCTTTGAAGTCAGAGTACATGTCCCCTTTTTGTATAAATGGGAAAGTCTGTGAGAGGAAAAAGTGAGCTTATCAGAGTGCTGATCACTAAGATCTGATGTGTCGGCCATAAACATGGTTTAAATAGACTGCATCTTTTGACTGATTGCCAGACAGTAGATTTTTTAGTGTAGTTAACAGTCTGTCAGTAACAAATCTTAAGCAGTGGACGTTCATTATTGTTAAACTGTTTTAGATGCCCTTATCTGCTACAGTTGAGTGGAGTCCACTATGGTGTGTTAGTGAGGCATAATTGTGCATTCATGTTTCATTTTCATGCACTTTGATATTGTCAACACAACAAAAGCAATATTACTGTTGTAAACCTTTGTGGAGTTTATAACTGTAAGCGTAGCACACATGTAAACACATCTGCTGTTGCATGTGTGGTTTTAGTTGTCTGCATTTCCAGTAGACATGTGAACTGTCTCTGTTGTACCCTAAGCCTTATGTGCATATTTTCTGAAAATGACTTGTCTTAGCAGGCTTGCTTTACGATTTGCAGGTTCGCTTTAAGCTTTTATTATTTGAAACTCTGCCTAACGACATAGATTTATAGTAGAAAGATACATTTCAGTGTTTTCCCTATTTTATTTGGGATATGTGTTTTCCGATTTTGTTGTGGTAGAAATAAAGTTCAGTTGATGAACCTATTTTGATTTCAGGTTTACTTTTTTGTTAAAGTATAATGTCTTTTGTACTGTGTCAGTTTCAAGGAAAACATTTCTCAGTTGTTGTGCACGACTTAACGCACTTAGTGCCTAGAGCGATGAGTATTGATTTTTTTTTTTCTCTCCCAAGCATGTGCTGTTAAATATATCTGCTTCCAGGTATTTGAAATCACACAAACCACACATACGCTTGCCTGGCCATCCCTATCACACAGAAATACAGGTGGCCTTCTAACAAAACAAACTACCAAATAGGATTACATTTTTAAATTAAGCGTGAAACATTGTCATTCTGTAAAATAGGATGTGTCATTATTTCTCAAGGTCCTCTTTGATGAAATGTTTGATTTGAGGGCTGCAGTCTAATAGATATTCGTGACAACTTGACTAATACTACTATAAATATCTAGAGATATCTTAGGTTATAAAAATCAGCATTATGAAAGAAAGTGTTTAGGATATCTGGTATTATAAGTTTATTAAAACACCATCCATGCTTATCCTCAGTGGTACTGCAGGTCCTCTTGTGATTATTATACAAACGTTTCTCCCTGTTAATCGGTGCATTTGGACGCCTGTGTCTCAATAAATCAGCACAGGTATATTTTGTATTATGTTGTCATGTTTAAGTTTGTTTGTACTGTTTGGTATGTTTCTACAAATTTCTACATAACTAAATGGTTAACATATAACATATGGGGGGGGGGG
>JAILXH010204086.1:25258-37363 GCA_023558415.1 Piaractus mesopotamicus
CTACTGCATAAAACTTAATAAAGCTGTACATAAAGTTGTCTGCAAGAAAAAACTCCTCCACTGTTTGACCTACTATGGTTGGCATGGAATTTGCTCTTGAAATTTGTTCTAAAGAATGGGGTCCTGCAGTCAAACAAATGGCTGACACATGTTTTCTAGCTCATATAAAAAAGCACCAATCACCTCTAAACTGCTCTTTGCAATTTAAAGACTTTCCCTGCAAAGAGAGAACAGAATATAGATATAAGATGCTACCCAGTGCTACCCAAATAAATACAAACAATACTGTACAACAATATGGGTTATTTTCACAAACATGACAAATACTGGGACTCAAAAAAAAAATTAAACCAATAAAGCTTAACGTTTTCTTTTTTGGATATACAAACAATGATGCCTGACTGAATAATTAAAAATAAACCTGAATGATTTGTTTGATTGGATTTAAGTCCATGCGACCACATGACCACAGCTATTTCGATTTTGTCAGTTGCTTCCTGATATCCAGAAATCCGTGTGTACACACTTCCCCAAAGGAAAGAAATAGTGGGAATGCGCGATAATCACAAAATCAAATCAGTGACGGCACATATTTGATTTAAAAAAATTTATCAGCATTTCACAGATATTTAGGCTTAAACTGATCTTTCAGACCGATACTTGATGATGTGTTTATTATACTCGAGAAAGACAGAATGTTTAGGTGACACTGAGCTACTGCGCTAAAATATCTGCATTTTATTCATTTTACTGCATTTATAACCCTATCCAAATAAATGTTATATTTCTATAGAATTTTCTTATATAGTTCTGTTCTATATTCTATCAGTTGAGAAAAGACTTCATGCTTTTCTCATTTTTATCCATAACATCTTACAATGAAATTCTCATGTTAAAGCTACACTATGTATAATTTGGGGATTTGAAGACCTCTCTGGTGGAAATGTGTAATGGTTGTTTTTTAATGATTGTGAGCGCGCTGAGAAAGTACTTAAAAAGCACTCAGTCGAAACTAGTAGAACAAGATTTCTTCTGAAAATGTAAGCAAATGAACTAATATTGTCATCATATCTTCATCACTATAATGTTGATTGTGCTTTTGAGACCTGAACATCAAGCCAGACCTTCACTTCGAGCGTTAATACGTAAAGTTATTGAGTTTTAAAGCTTTAACAAGATAAAGTTATGTATTGCCAGCAGACGTGTCACTTCGTGGGATTTTCTTGTAGCACCATTTGGAAAATTGCCTGCATGTACGTGTCACACAAAACAACGGTTTGTGATTGGTTGCTTGCCAGGTCAGTCAGAATTCTTGTCCTTTCCTGTCAAAGTAGGCAGTTCTTAGCCATGCTAAGTATGAAAGCTACCACACTTTCTGCCAACAGGCATAGGTCTGGCTATACATTCCAATTGTCCTAGATGACTAAAACCAATTCAATTCTCCACTTGGTGTAAGACTAGGTTTAATCTGTGTTTGGAAAGCATCCCCCTGCATGAGGACCTGTAATCAGTAAACTGCAAAAAACTCTTATCGAACACAATCTAAATGTGCCAAAGCAACACAGCTATGAAACGAAGCACTATTGTTGCGGAATTAATTGAAGCATTGCCTGCGAGCTGTGGTACACTGCTTCTCCGAGGCTGTCTGTGTGCGTGAGTTAATGTGCAAGGGAATCTCTAAAAGCACTTACGCAGGCGGCTGCAGTAAGCCCAGAGGCTGGCCAATCAGAGCTGAGCCCACAGAGAGGCTGTGCAGAGCTCGGAGGATGATGTGCTGTCCATAGCAACTTCACTTCCAGGTCAGTGAGGCTCATGTGTGGACGATAATCGTCATAGGAACAGAATGGCTGAGAGCTGTCAGCTTCCTCTGTTAGCCATTACTAGAATAAGGAGGACAAAGTGTGTCTGTTTCAATGCTGTTAGCGTAAACTAGTGTGCTAGCATATCCCTCTATGTCTATATATATGTTTGTATGTTTAGGGTCATCATGTACCTTTGAGTGAAGCTGGCCTATTAAAACTATAGGACGATGAATTTAACTCCAGGGGCTTTTTTGAGCTGAGAGAGAGAGACAGAGAGAGAGAGGGAGAGAGAGAGAGAGAGAGAGAGAGAGAGAGAGAGAGAGAGAGAGAGGCTGCAGCAGGCCTGTTAAAAGGTTAGCCCACATTTCCCTCAGGTTTCTGTTACTAAGCAGACTCGGCGTTGAGGACATGGCTGCCTCCAGGCCTCGCTCTTCCCTCTGCATGGCAAAAGCAGCACATGAGAGCCAGTCCCTCCATTACAGACTACACCTCAGACTAGGTGTGTGCAAAATAATGACATGCTATCATTAACATGATAAAATGCATTATGATATGCTTTTCTAGTTAATCATGGGTATCACCATTCCTTCCTGAACACTGTGTGTATCATAACATACCAATTATACTCACATAGAAAAGAAATACATGGGCATGTATTTTTTTTTTTACATGTGTGATATATTTCATATATATTGTTTCATTTCAAAATGTATTATGTATTTAAACACTACGGTACATTAAACAAAAAATATTTTTCATTTTTCATACATTTTCAAATGTATTTAAAAAAATTAGTCACATATATTTTTTTCCAAATGGGCAGAGATATTTTTTTCCTTAAAAATTGAAAAGCTTTAAAATGAGCTATTTTTAATGCAGCACTTCATTTAAGATGAACATCTAAAAGTAGGCTATCATGCTCAAACTGCTCAGTCACTCAACTACTCCACTCCACAGGAAGAAACAGAGAGCTAACATCATATCACACAATGTGAGTGTGTGTTATTTCAGGACAGATTCGTTACATGATTCCATCAGATTCATTCTTTTTTCGCCTTCAATAGAGAATTCTGCTAAAACCCATTGCTACCTATACGCCATCTCTTTCTATTGTAAAACATGTTGAGTACTGCATATATATTTTTGCCATATTGCCCATACTTCCTTCAGACACACTCCAAAATGCTCATTCTTGCACTGTAATACTTCGTACTGCATTTTTAATAGCACAATTTAAAATCAAGAAGGTAGTAACATATTTCATAATCTCCATTCTGATACATTCAGTTCAATTCAGTGGTGAATCTCTCAGTCTAGTTCCTTGTAGTGTCAAATTAATTCACAAATACACTGCCGTTTTGGTAGGTTATTAGCATTAGCAGGTGAGAGTACTCCCATTAGAAACTTGGCACTAAGAGCAACAAGTCAGGTGCTTCAAAAAGTAATAAGAGGTGCTTCTCCAGACAGTTAGTGAGCACTCTATGGTTGATTAGAAAAATATGAAATATCTGCTAATTAAAGCTGATCTGGGGCAGGGACAGGAGGCTAACCTTTGGCTACCCTTGGCTAACCTATGCTAGGGGACAGAAGGAATAATTCCTATAAAGCGTGTAACTGTATCTGATCTAGGATCTGTTTTCTAAGCAGCTCACAGTACTTGAAAAGAAGCCCAGCTTACATTCTAGTTATAAAAAAAAAAAATAGATGCATAAGGGAAAGTTTTTTCAATATGTTAAACTCAGCAAATGAACAAAAAATATGCTATATTTAAGTTTGTTCCTTGTAGATTATGTTATAACCTATTTTTTGCTTAGTAAATCAACATGTAACTGACCAAGGGAGGCCAGGGGTGTTTAAACTTTTACATACAACTATATATGTACGGCTGACATACAGAAATCACAGTAGGGAAAAAGTGTGTAAATGGATTTCATTTGCATTGCATAACACCTGTTCTTTCTTTGATATTTAATGTATTATACTGAAGACTGACCTCAAGCGTTCCCTAAAGACAATCGCCTCAATAAGCAAAAAAGAAGCTCAACAAGCAAACGCAACATATAATAAAAAATAGAGCTGCCATGCATAATTATTTAACATTTAACCCTCTGCTTGTTGATATAACAGAAAGAGGGTGAGTTAAGTTTGCCCAAAAGAATGTGTGAAAAGGGCATGTATCCTCTGATTAAGACGCCCTTCTGCTTTGTCATCCTTTCTCAAAGCACCTCAATCATCCTGACTTCAAATACACCATGGCCTCGAGCTAAACTGCACATCCTGAGCAGCTACACACCTCTGCAATTACCCCCTACCTTCCCACCAGCACCATCAGGTAGACTCAAATCTATTTGGATATTCGGAGACCTAGGACCCCAGCTCAAGACTTTAGTTTTAGTTTGTCGTATCGAGTGTGCAGTGGGACATGCTCAAAGTTCCACTATCTTTTCACCTGCTTCACCTGCAGCATATGGGTACCGTTTAGGGACCTTCACACCTCTACAGAGATAAGAAAACAATACCCTGTAATTAGTAGGCAATTAATTGTCAACATGCTAATTTGGTCATCAAAGGTGCGGACGATGGAGTGTGCGGACATATATAGAAGACGTTTATGCTTACAGCAGTAAAACCAAGTGACTTTACACTTGCTTTGAATATGTTGGGTTCCCTCAGTTTATTTTTCTTGTAATCAAATTCCATCTCATCAGAACATTACAAAATGATAAAAATTCATTCAGTATTCTGTCATTACTTCAACTTTTAATGAGTATTTTTCACAGTTAGGAAAGTACAGCTGGGTTACCATGCATTACTCACTGTGTTTATAATCTATCATCTTAAAAAATGTCTAAAATTAGCTTGCTTATGAATAATGATTATACAAAAGATTGTGCTGCCCCCACATATTCAGTGATCCTTCCATGGGAAATATGAAAACGTGATTTCCAAAGCAATCTGAACAGCCCCTAAGAAAATTTGTTCCTAGAAATACTGATGTGTAGTTAATATAATTTTTACTCTTTTTTAAACTACTTATACACTTAGAATTCTAACATCTGACTCGATAAACTGCCTGGCACAGGAAGCAAAAATTACAGACACGCTAAGCCTTGCCTTTTTTAAACCTGAAATCCCAGAGCAGAGACCATACACTTTAGTCTGTTTATTTTGGCTGCCAGACACAGCAAGCTCACAAGTGTCTAGTCTGACTCTGCTTATTAGGTGTTCAGATGTGAGATAACATGCACTTACACACATGCACACTTTCCGGGACCACACACTTACTGCCATGTTTCAGAACATGTAAGCACAGGCTTGTGTCTGAATTTCATTAGCAATTAATCAAACCAGCCAAGGCCAGGCTAAGGGTGACCCCCGCATCTTGATCATGTCAACTGACTCCTAGCACTAAGTGGCTGGTTCTTGTCAAAGCTCCATAACTGATACATTAAGACTCAGTCCATTGACTCTTGCTAAGGAAAACTGAAGCTTCATTCACTTTCTTAGCTGCAGGAAGATTTGAGATTTCAACACTGGCATTTACCCTTCAGCTACCTCCCCAGAAGTTCAGAAACTGTTCCGCAACAGCAAGGAACAAAGAGGTGAACCCAGGATAATGTCACTTTGAGCTAGCAAACAAAGGGAGTGGTCCAATTTACGGCTCCCCACCAGCTGTGCTCATAGATCATCCATCCATTCATATTCAGCATATGAATGCATCCTGGGGATCTTCATACTACCCAAGTGATAAGAAAACAGTGCTTTTCGACAAATTAAATAAAATATAAATAAATAAAATTAGCAGATATCAACTGTTGACAGGCTAATTTTGTCAACAAAGGTGCTGAATTTACTTAGAGGAGTCAACTACTTTTACATCAGATGCCATTAATGTTTTGGGTTTGCTCAGTATGCGGCTTCTTGCAACCACCTCCCTAGAAGTTCAGGTACAGTTCCTCCTCAACAAGGAACAAAGAGGTGAATCCAGGGTAGTGTCCCAATACATGTGGCCCAATAAAAGGCTCCTGGGGGGCCATGCTCATGTATGATCTACCCATTTGCATTCAGCATATGGATGCTGTTTAGGGACCGTCATGCAACTACAGCAGCACGAAAACAAAAACCCTCAATTCATAGGTCCTGACTGTTGACATGCTAATTTTGCCATCAAAGGAAGATGTGAAGGTTGCCAGATACGTATGCTTAGAGGAGTCAACTCATTTTACATCTTCCTTTAAAAGAATAGTGTGGCAAAAAATCATGTTTGGAAAAAAATGTCCAAATTTTCCTGAACTGAATACATGGCTAATGTTGCTTACAAACACTAGAACTTCATAGTCATTTCTGTAAAAAACAGAAAAACTTCTCTCAATCCATGAATAAATACGAACCCTGTTGTTTAAAGTGACCTCCCACAATTTTGTTCATTTTTATAGTTTTATAGTACGACTTAGTTTTACTGTCAGTCATAATCTGGCCTAAACCACTTTGAAAAGTCTGTGTGACAAGTTCTCACTTTCAGCTATTTGGATTCTAGTGTTTTTTTAGCAACGTTAGCCTCGCTAAACTAAAGAAGCAAAATCTGGAATTCAAACATGTCTCAGCTGATCAATCCTTACATTTTCAACCCTAACTGAACCATTCCTTAAACCCCCTCTCCAGATGTTCAGGAACAGTTCCTCAACAACAAGAAACAAATCCCAAATAAAGCCACATCGATCTTTAATCAAATCAGTTTTAACATTGTCTCCTTCTCTTAAACTGATAACTTGGCCTAAAGTACTTCTGATCAAGTAACAAATTCCCGAGATTAGACCCACATGTGCAAAGTTGCTTCTGGAAGAGTAATTATAAACAGGGAGGTAACCAATGAGTATATGAGTACTTGACCTGAAAGCAACCTTTTCACCGCATCTCATGGGTGACATGCCCTTTGCCCCTGTGGGGAGACAGTAAGACTAACACTAGCCAAAGAGGGGGGGGCAAAAAGCCCAGCCAGTCTGCCAGTGTTATCTCAGTATTACCAAACTCAGTAGGGGACTTTCACAAAGAGTGACCATGCTGAGGTCTCTGGTACATAACAAAGACGGACACACTCCACTAAGTGATGCTGGTTAGGTAGGCCAGGCCACACAGTAACGGGCCAGCTAAACCTAAACTTAAGTTCATGGAAGGGTTAGAATGACAAATTCCAGCACAGTCATCCCAAGTTGCCCAAGTCTATTGACGTTCTAGGAGCTAATTCACAACAGTGCTCACAGCCCAAGTCCTTTGGTTTTACTAGCGACCCACAGGGCCTGAAGGGTTAGACTGAGGGGGTGGGATTGGAAGCAAAAGAGGAATAATTTTGCTTTTGATCAGACCCTAATAACCACTCGCAGGGGGAAAAAAAGAGATTATTTCAGTGGGCCCTTGCCTGACCTACATGGCTTAATCTTTTTCCGGTCAAATCAGTTTACTCGTGTCACCGGGAGAATGCGGAAGGGTCCAAAAACACGTCGGTGTTAGACATCACTGGAAATGTAAAGGCTCAATCATCCACTACTATATGATATAACTGCCCACTGCATTTAAGTTCAAGTGAGTGGACTGTTCCTTTAGCACTGTCCTTTTATTCACATAGGCCTTAACACAGGATGAAGCCATCTTGCACCTGAACAATTGCAAGAGTGGCCAATCAGGACTGGACTCCAGCACAGTTTGGTGATTTCCCTTCTGTATAATGCCTAATTAAACCCAAGAGTTATTTGCTACACTATATGACCAAAAGCATAATGACACTCTTTCTAATTAGTGAATTCAACTACTTGAGGGTGCACCCAAGCCACACATGTGCCTAAGGTCACCACAACTAATGCCAAGTGTTGCCAAGAGGGATATAAAGACCCCCAGCACTGAGCTGTTGAGCAGTAGAACCGTGTTCTCTGGAGCACCATCTCAACTTTAAAAAGAGCCTTTCTAGAATTAATCATCCGACCTGACCTCGCTAATGTTCTTATGGCTTCCTATGCAATCAAATCCTCACAGCAATGTTCCAGCATCTAGAGTAAAGCCTTGCCAGAAGAGCAGAGGCTGTTACTGCTGTAAAACTCCCTGTTAATACCTTTGATTTCAGAAGAAACATTGGATAAGCAGATGTCTACAAACCTTATGGACATACAGTGTAGGTACAGGTATCACCACACTGTGCTGGTCTCAGGCTCTCCAAAACCCATGATTTAAAGCAACTGGAATTAATCCCCTCTATATTATCTTGAGGCATTGACACTAATGGCAAGCACTTCATACATCTGGGTGTGATTACTAATGTCCTCGCATTAGGATGGTGCTGGCAGGTTCTGGCTCCATGGAGCCCTGAGCAGCGCACGTAGCAGCTCCATGGCAAGCTGTCTGAGATGACTCAGTCAACACCCATCCCACGAAGGCTGCCACCATGTACCTGCAGTATCTGACATCCTTTTAGCATTTGTCCTAATACAACCTCTACTATTTTACATAACGTGAGATGGGGACTCCTCCCAGAAACATGTTCCCTCGTAAAGCTCTACCATCCAGCAGCTGGGTGAATATAACAGCAGCCTACAACAACGCTCCCCAACCAATCTGGCTTTATCCAACACTGCATTAACCCAAAAGGCCCTTATGTGCAAATAAGAAGAGCGCACCACTGGACTGGTTTTCCTCCCAGGGCAATGCGAGCTCCTATTTAATGCGCAAGGTGTGCTCGAGCGAGAGACAGCATGGAGTCATAGCACCCAGCCCAGCAGCCCACACACCCCTCTCTCACGACCACCTGACCAATACAGACCCTCAAACCCCATCCCAGTTGCACCAGGTTGGCCATTTGCTAAGGACCCGTGCAATGCAGGTGCTGCTTACGCATGCAAGCGTGGGACACATTATAATGGAGGGCTGGGGTGGAAGGGGGGGCTCAAGGAGGGCTCTCCAGCACAGTAACCACCTCCTAACATGCAAATAACGTGTCCACGTTATGTGGAACAGGTGCACCGCGCGCATGTAGATTATGCAAGCCGGTCAAGCGTACTTACGCACGGCTTCCAGTTTGGGGTCGAGCGCGCTGGCCGTCTGCTGGATTTGCCCTATTTTGCTCTGCAGCGCGCGCAGCCGCTGGTTGGTGGACGCGATCTCGCCCTCCAGCTCGTGGAAGACGGAGCACGCGTGCCTGGCCAGGTCGGAGAGCTGGCGCAGGGTGCGCGAGAGCACCACGTTGCTGACGGAGCGCAGGTCCTCGAAAAGCAAGCCCTCGTCGTTGGGGATGGGGTGCCTGCACAGCAGCTGCGGCTCCACGATCCGTTTGGCGAACGGCATCTTTTTATTTTATTTCTTTCTTCTCTTCTTGTTGCGACGCTAATCCAAAAGACAGAAAAAATCGGCGCTGGAGCTTCTGGTGCCTGTCAGGCAAAAATCCACGAGCGCGCCGTCCGGCCCTCCATCGCTGGGGGGATCACACACGGATGGTGCGCCGTTTTCCCAATGAGAGGCTCGCGGTCTCCTTCTGATCCTGGATGCCTTTCGCTGAGCTACTCTCTTTTTTCTACGCTTTGAAGAGGGCTTTTTAAAAGACAGAGCAGAAACGCGGAACGGAGTCGGATCTGGACTGCGCAGCCGCGACACACCGCATGGAGTCAGTAGAGAGGCGGAAAACCACGGTGTTTTTTCCCCCACCCGTATTCCGACAAATCTCACCTCCGGTGATCGGATTGGCGGCTAGTGCCCCGCCTCCTGCGCTAGGATTGGCTAGTTTATACTAACGGGCAGTTCGAATATAAACTACTATCCAATCCTGCACTGTCAGAAAAAAAGAGGCACTACTTGGGTCCAAACACTACTAATTAATGTGGTAACAATGGTTTTATTCAACTCAAATGAACATTTTGAATGAAACAACGCAAAGCAGAACCCTAATTTAGATGAAGAAATGTAGGAGTAGGATTCATAATCTCAAAAACACTACAACTTCTGCCCCACATTAATTTCTCAATTCTACCATGTGTACATTCAATAATAAAACGTGTGGGAAAATATTTCATATGAAAAGCAGTATTCAGTGGCCAAATAATGTGTAACAAATAGCCAATCAGAAACAGTGCTGCAATATGGCAGCACTACATACAGTAATTATGAGCATTACTATTTAACAGATTTGTTATAAATGTAGGAATACTACCTAAACCTAATTTTGCAAACACTATTCTGAAAACTAACTGAATGATTACATTTCAAAGATCCATGACATGGTCTAGGTTGGCGTAGAATGACCCCATATGTAGGGACTCTTGTTTGCTTTAATAAGCCTTTGTAGGTTTCATTCAGCCTTTTTAGGCCTCCTGTGCTTTCAAAAAAGAAGCACTTGTTAAAAAGTCTCAATACCAAAACCTTGATATCATATAATCCTCTACTGCATAATGTTGCCTCAGGGTAACAAATTGATTTTGCTTACTTTATAATAATAGGATGCATATTTAATGACAAAGAAATGGTTAATAATGAAGAAAGAGTTTGAATAAACCTTTGTCCAACTGTCTTCTGGTGGGCATTTTAAAAACTCTTACTATGTTACAGCTTGTGGACAACACAAGGACATTTCACGCAGGACATTTCTGCTTTGGACATTTTTTTCATCCATCCAAAAATACGATCCACATCTGTTAGAGTGACAACTTTTTTTTTATTCAGTATCATATCAATTTTTTTGTATGCTATAACAAATTTCTTAAATATGTACGTTGCCTACAAGCAGCACTGTGCAACAGCAGAATTAATAAAACCTGCAGCAAGTGAAGTGCAGCCACTTCAGAAAACACTGCATGTTATTAGAATCTATTTTTTATTTAGTATTATTTTTGTGTTTTATTTTCTTTAGGAAATGTAACTTTATATAGTATTTAACATTTCTGCCATATTAGAGGCTAGAAGGCAATATTAGAGGCACTGTTAGATCTGTCAGGTAACAGTCAGCATAGAGTACACCAGTATCATCAGATTGTTTGAACAATGAAAGCTGTTTCTAAGTACTGGAAAATGACTTGTTTTCATATTTTAGCATGGTTTAACTGATAATTGGAGTTTTAAATGATTATTAGGTGTGCAAGAAATTAGAATGTTACTTAATACATTAAGTGTTTCTAGTTTTGAAGATCAACAAATTATGTAGCTACTGAAACTTGTTTTCATACATACATATGAATATATATATATATATATATATATAAATTACTCTCCTAATGGATAGAATAGATTAATAGATTAATCTGTAATTTATCAAAATGTTCTAACTTGGTTAGTGCTGTGTGGAATGAATGCATATGATTTGCCATTTATCTTGGTTTGGTAGCCTTACTGCTTCCTCCAATAATGGTCCATATTGTAACACGCTATAAATGACATGCTATTTAGATTGTTGTAGATGCATGCAAAAATTTGGGAGCCCTTGGTCAAATTACATGTTTTGTTGACTTTTCAAGTGAAAACAAGCACAAAATCCTCTACACAGAACACATTTTTGCACTTAATGCAAAGTTTTTTATTACTGAATTTAACAAAATTTAGATAAAAATGTTGTATTTATGTTTGTTCCCTGTGGAGGATGTATTAACTAATATCAACAAGACCTGTCATTTGACCAGGAGTGTTCAAACTTCTGCATATGATTGTATGTTCGAATTTTTCAGCAGGGTCAGTCTCCTCACTGAAGACCCCTGTCTCTTGTTGCCTGATTGAGCAGCTCATTGAAGTTCATTCACATTTGCTGAATGAGTAGATCATGAAATCCTCTCTGTTGTTGGCAGGGGGATGAAAAGGTGACAGTCTAAGCTGGAGCTCGCACCCTGGTTGGAACTGCAGAGGCTGCAGAGTGGCGTCAGGGCGCCACTTTTCTGCCAGAGGTTTAGTGGGAAGCGACCATGGGGACCCTTGTTTGGAGAAGCCTTTATGGTGTCTTTTGTGGAGGAGATTGCCTGCATTTAGGGCATGCGTCATGCTTTAAACGTGCAAGTTGAGCAGAACGGAGTGAATGATGCTGTCAGGTTTTGTATGTTACGGAGTGTCTGACTGGTGCAATTATTTAATCCTGACCACAGGACAAACCTCAACAGGGCTTGAGCTTCAGTGGATATTTTCCAGTCTGTTGAGCAGCCTCTTGTGGTGGCGACTAGAACAGATTTTGAGGTACACTTGACCAGTCACAATATTATAGTAGTGAAAACAGCACCACCTGGTGCTAATGCAGTGCAAGTGCTGCCTGACACACACACACACACACACACACACACACACACACACA
>JAILXH010204104.1:27975-50223 GCA_023558415.1 Piaractus mesopotamicus
AAGATGCCTGTGAGAGAAACAGTTGCTTGTATGGGTGGACCTCTGCTTAGTCATTTTTCTGTGGCTATGCATGTGTGCGCACACATCAGTGCTCAAACACAGTCTTGGGACACACCTATCCTCTTTTTTTTTATTACTTTTTCAGAATTACTTAATTTGCTAATGTATTATGGAAATAATATGGACTATATTCAAAAGAGCATCATTTGAGCTATACCCCCCCTCAGTTTTACTTTAAAAAAAGAAGAATGGTTGGAAAAGTAATCCAAATGCATACATCTACAAAACAGAGCAACTACTGGAAAGCTAAAGATGTCCAATGCTACTCCAGGAAAAGCAGCATCCAACAACACACATCACTCTAATTTGCATGAACATTCTTAAAGATATTGCTTTAGAAAACCTAAATATTGAGAACCGATCTGTAAAAAAAAAATTCTCTTGGCAACAAAATGAGATACACTAAAAATCAAGTGTAAAAAATGTTTTGAAGTGGTAGAAAGAGACAGGAAGAGTTCAAAACTTGCCACACTCAGATCATCCAAAAGAGAAAAGCCAACAAGCCTGGTTGAACATCAGTGCAAACTCATGTACTTGTAGAAGAATTCAAGTTATCATCCAAAAAAGGGATATGCAACATAAAACTGATTCAAATGAAAGACTAAATACCAACACAGATATAGGAAAGAGAGAGTAATATTTGTTCCACTGATGTCTGCGTACCTTTACTTGCCTTACTAAGTTTCATTTTGAGTTTCAATTAGTAAACATCGTTGTTATTGCTGGCTGCTGTAACTTTTCTAATACGAATGAATAAATGATACCTTTAGCCAGGAAAGTATTTCATACACAAGACATAAATTGTATTCAGAGAGTGTTCCAAGACTCTAATAATCCATCTCTTTTTGGCATTGTTTATCTTGCATCTGCATCTGTTTATGTGTGTGTTTTTACCTCTGCTTAGCGAGTTCTCTCTCTTTCTGGCACTGCTCATCTCTCTCTTTCTCCAGCTGCTGCCGGAGCTCCTCGATCTGCCGTACGTAACGCTGGGCAGCCCTCTCATCTGCCTGTAGCAGTTCAGCCTCGTGAAGGACACGTAACTTCTTCAGCTCCTGCTTGTGTTTGGAGATCAGCTTTTGGATCTCCGGCTCCAGGCCTGAACACACAGACAGTTCATGAGGGTACATACTGCAAAACCCTTTACTGTGTATAGAGTGAAAAAGACATCAATTAAGAAACATAAAAAATCAAAACCATTATGTTCTAAATTGAAACCTAAAGCAAGCAAAGAAACTCCAAATAATGCAAGCTTGTTTCCTCAGCCAATAGAGAATAAACGTCCAAAATAAATAAATACATTTAAAAAATTAGATTTTATCTTGTTGCTTTCAGGATTAAAATTCAGTGAAACTCTACCCGCCTCCAAGAAGAGTGTAAATAACATTTATTTTAAGGACACATTAGACCGGTGAACAGGTAAATAATATTGTTTTCTGTGTTTTAAATCCACCACCACACCCTCTACTTAAGGTAATGTTTCTCATCATGTGGCCTCATTATCTGACCTGCTACAAGTCCTACGGGACCTCATTACATGGGGCTTATATTTTATGATTTTTACATATAAAGATGGATATAGAAGCCCACTACGTGAACTGCAGGACTCAAGTGGCAGGACCAGTCTGTGAAAGTTTAACGGTAGTGATGAACATTCAGTTGCAGCTGTAAGTGCTGTAGACACAGGTCAAGACAAACATTTAACAAGGCACAAAATAGACAGCAACTAATCTTTGTGTGGTAATTACAGTCTTGCCTGTCACTACCAGTTTATGACTGTAATTGACTTGTGTTTACTTCCTCGTCACCGCATCCATACGTGTTTACTTCTATATATTACTACAAGTCCTAATTTTTTTCATTTTTACCACATTTTCTCACGCGTTAGTCATTGCCAATTCCTACCCACTGTTTAAGTCTGTCCTGTCACATGATAGCTACCAATTTGGGAGTGTGAGACCCAACACATACTTTCTCTGCGACATTGAGCCAATCACTGCACTTTTTAGAGCTGTTGTTCATGCAGCATTACCGGACAGCTTGACTACGTTTGGAGCGAACTGAATCAATTCAACTCTGAATACCTGACCACAATAATGCAGTCTTGCTACTCATTGATTAATCTGAGCAAAAAAAACTGCAAGTCAAGAAGCTGTGGAACACTGTGCTGTTGGGGAACTGTGCAGCAGGGTAGTGTGCAGTATTGTATTGTATTGTATTGTATAAGAATCTTTGTTATTCACCTTTAACAGTGATCTCCTTGATCTTCTTGGTCTTCTCATCAATCCATTTCTCTCTGCGGATCTTTTCTGTGGCGCTCATCAACTCTTTCAGCTTCTTAATCTCCTAAAGTGTTACAGACACGGAGGAAAGAAAGAAAGTAGAGAGAGGAAAAGTGTTAGGAATAAATAATTATGGTCTCTTGTTTCTGTAATAGGCTGAAAATCGTATAGTAGAGTAGAAAGGTCATTACTGATTATGCTAATAATCTAGTAATCTAATGATTATTTTGATGCTTAATCAAATTGTCAGAATTTAAAAAATAAATACATTAAAAAAAAAAAGACTAAAAGCTCAACCATAAAATGGATATATATATATATATATATATACACAAACATAAAACTGAAAGTCTGCATCAGTGAGGTTCTGTTTCTTACTCCAACAAAGACTGTAAAAAAATGTAAAACATGCATTATCATCATGCAAACTGACGACTAATCATTGAAGATTTATCAATGAGGTGTATCTGAATGCATTTTTTTAACCAAGTAAGTTTGAGTTTAATTCTCAGTATTCAAATAACTGATTAGTTGTGTCAGGTGAGATTCTCCTTGGTGGTAATAAAAACACTGATACAATAAAAACAAGATTGGACACTCTGGCACACAGACTCACTACGTAAAAATAATCAAATGCTTTGTAAGGGATATAAGAAGTAGATATCATCATTATGATCGAATTAATAAATAAAATGACACCGGAGAGTTTCACCAACAGGTTTCATCACCACAGTTCAGAGAAGAAAAAAAAAACCCTGATTCATCGGTGGACGTCAGTATTAACTGTCACAACGAAATAGAAAACTGTTTCTCAACTCATGAGTGACAGTAGTGATGAGCACGTTTACTCCACAGTCAGTTGTTAACGGAGTAAAACACAGTTTCTGAAACTCAAGGTGTATATTTCATTTCGCAAAACCACAACGTAGCCTGACATTCTAAATTTAGTTTCGCCACTGAAAGGCTTTCAGCAAAGCAGAGCAAGAGCAGGCTAGCAGAAACTGTCTACTGAAAAGTGAGCAGTGGCAATACTACAGGCCAGCTGCAAAGAAATGTAAGGTTGTCAAGGGTGGCTGTTCCAGCACTGACAGCTTTCATTGCTTAATTTGAAGCTGCATATATACACTACATGTACACATGTAGACAGCCCTTCCAATTAGTGAATTTGGCTACTTAAATGTGCTCCCACTGCTGACACAGGTGTTCAATTTCGCACACGCAGCTTGTGTAATCCATAGCCATTCTGGAGTAGCCTCACACAAGCCTAAGGTCACCATGTCCAAAGCTAAGTGTCGGCTAGAGGGGTATAAAGCCCCCCAGCGTTGGGCTGTAGAGCTGTGGAACTGTGTTCTCTTGAGTAATGGAGCTCCATCCAATACCTTTGGGATGAGCTGGAGTGATCCAGAACTGATCATCCAACATTAGCAGCAGACCTCACTAATGCTCTTGTGGCTGAATGCAATCAAATCCTCATGGCAATGTCTAGTGTAAAGCCTTCCCAGAAGAGTGGAGGCTGTTACTGCAGCGAAGGGGACAAACCCTCTAATAATACCCCTGATTTCAGCAGAAAGCTGGATGAGCAAGTGTCTACATTTGGACGTGTGGTGTTTAATAGTCTGGTATGCAGACAGGCACAGATAGGATTATCATTAACTACAAGAAAAACAGAAAAAAGGCATGACAAACATTCCATAAAACCACCTGGATGATAACGGAATTCCCAAAAGCTCCTACCATGGTGCTATGGTGGTAAGTTTGTGAAGTGAATAGCATGCATCTGCTTCTCTTCTATGGCTTATTCTGATTACAGGCTACTCGCATAACATCATGACACCCTGTCATCAAGGGATACTTCAACAATTTCAGCATCTGAATCTCAGTAGAGTTAGTCCTCTTAAACGTTTTAATGTAAAAAAAAAAAAAGGGACTTCTATTTTTTTTTTTATAGGGAGAGATGAGATAGAAGCGAAGAGCGGAGGTCAGAAACGGAAAAATAAGTGTTACCTCACACAAGGGACCCAGAATTTGCCACACCTACAGCCAGAAGAGCAGACGTAGAAAGAAGCAAAGAAAACACAGACAAAGAAGAGAAAACATAGGTTAAAGAGAACAAAAGCAACGCTACAATTAAGCGCATGCACTTCCCACTCGTGCCTGCATACACATACACACAGAGCTTTTCATATAAGGCATAGTGTAAGAGGAATAAGAATAAAACAGAATGCTCATGGTCCGATAGCAGTCTTTAAAAGCACAGCAAGAAAGCAAGCAAGCAAGCAAGTACGCCCCCTTCTGGCAGCATAATCCTAACACGTGTTGTGTTTGGAAATACCATGCATAGATAGTTGGTGTGATTTGCCAAAAACAGCCAGTCTTTGCATTTTGTCAACATTCTGATTATAAGTTTCCTGCTGTTTTGTTAAAATCCTGAATCAGCTAATGTACTACTTACTAGCTCATGCTGCTCCTGCATCTGGCTAATCTTCTTCGTGTATTTTTGGTCCACCTGTTTGAGTTCAGCCACCACCCCCTCACAGCGCTCACTCAAGGCCTTCTTATCATCGATCAGCTAAGGGCAGGAGACACATACCAAGTAATGAACACATTTCGGACCATATCTTGTCCAAGACACATATAAAGCTAAGCTAAGTCTATCCTTAAATTAAAAAAATTAAATAAATAATAGGGATTCTTTATGGGAAGAGGGATTATTATTAGTGTTTTGACCTGTGCCAGGTTTATTATCTAGTTTATACACAGCACTATGCGAAAGTCTTACACACCTAAGCAAATTATTTTAAACCATTCATCTTGACAGTGAGTGTGCTTTTGTTTGTAAAACACTACATAACATTAAAATATTAATAAAATTAAATCAAATTAAATAAAAAAGTACATCTTAGCCAGTGACTAGAAAAACACAGATTAAATTCCACCAGCACACCTGTTTTAATTTAATGAAGATCTGATTAGTTAAACTAGGTACTGGATGATAACTACAAATAATACTGGGCTTTCTCAAGGAGAGGGAAGTTGGAAATGGCTTAATCAAAACACTGACATACATAAAACCATTACTGAAATAATATTATTTGTATTTATTCTAATATTAGTATTTTTTCAGAGCAAATGAACTACACATGGGTCAATAACATTGCACAGCAGTCATTTATGACAGTCAGTGGGCTTGGTCTTTGGTCATTTGGTCTTTGAAGTCTGAATATCTGCAGCAGAGGATATTGTTCTGAAAGAGAATAAGAAGTGTGGATACCTGGTCTATGAAAGCCAGGTGTCTTTGTATTGTTGCCTCATATTGTTGTTTTTGCAGCTGGAAGTTGTGGTTGAGCTCCTTCTCTGTCTCCTTCACATGATGGAGTGTCAGCTCTCTCTGCTGAGCCTGCAATTCAGTGTACCATGGCTTCAGTATAGAAGAGTACCATTTACATAGCTAGGTAGCCAAACATACTAATAGACATTTTTGGTGTGTTCATGTCAGTATGGAGATTTTTTTTTTTTTTTTACCAGAGCAGTCTGTAGCATGTTGACAGTGCGTCTCTTCTCCTCCAACTCCAGTTTGAGTCTCATCATGGAGCTGGTGACCTCAGCAGCAGTAGCTGAAGCGTGATCTACGCCAGCCAGCTCCTCCTCAGACAGCAGCACCTGCAAACACATGCAGTAAAAACAAGCATCTCTTTAGAAATGAAAGTAATGTAATTAATGCTAACCTTGAACCATATGCTTAACATTCAGGTATCATTTGTGGCACTTTTCACTATGTAGGTTACATTGTTCTGTAAACATGTGCTAATAAGATAAACAGCTTTTTTAAATATAATTTTCTCAGGTGCCTAAAACTTTTGCCTCGACTCAGTCATGCTGAAAGTGAGGCCTGCAGCAGCAGCACCTCTCGATGTGATCCAGATGTGACTGAGCGTGGCCTCTCCTGCTCCGACTTCTCCATCTCATCCAGGAAGCTCATGATGCTTTGTAGCTTGGCCTCAGACAGGAGGGCGCCCTCATCTGGCAATGCGGGGGTCTGACTCAGCTGCCCATGACGCTCTAGATTATCCGCTGTGAGGGAGTTAGAGGCTCCGTCCTGTGGGGAACGACATGGAGCTAGTACCGCCAGTCTGTGCATTTTTCCCAGCCATCAGATGGATTTGTTAAACTCCATCAGCAGCACATTTGATTTAACGTAATGAAGCATTGATTAGCCAAACCAGGTGGTGAATGACAACTACAAACAATACTGGGCTGCTACGAGAAGAGGTGTGGAAAAGGGTAAAACGAACACATTGAAACATTAAATCACTATTCATAGTATTAATGTTATTTGTATGTATTGTAATATTGGTGTTTTTCTGAGCAAATAAACATGTATTGATAAAATAAAGTGTTTATTTAAATATCATTTTCTCAGGTGCCTAAAACTTTTGCACAGTAGTGTATATTCTAACTGCATTTTAAGTCTTTTCATAAAATCTGTCTAAACAATTTAGTCACTTGTTCTGCAAGCATTGCCCTTAATCGTAAACATGGAATCTATTCTTTCTAGTTCTACCCTGGACCACAATCATGTTTCCAGCAGTGGCTCATGTTAGTAGTTATAATATTATCTATGGATACAATTTTAGGCCCAAAAGCAGGAAATACAGCTCTCCTCCCAATTGAAAATATAAGCTACTGTCTATAAAGCTACAAAAACTGCTTGCGGACTTGAGCAGACTCACCTCGTCAATCCAGGCATATTTCTCTTTCCTGTAGCTCTTGTCCTCTGACAGTCCCTCTGGTTCCTCCTCCAAAAGCTTAAGGGAATCCAGCAGGTCATTAAGGGTGGTTTTAGAATGAGCTCTGCTGGACGACACCCCCTGCCTCTGGTCCTCAACACTTACAGACCTCTGCAGAATTTCCTGAGCAAGACAGCCAAACTGGATTAGCATATTTATTCAGTTTACTAAAGTTGAAATCTGCTGATTATGTACATCATGTTATGAGCTGTTTTTTCTTTGGTATAAGATGCCTAAAGCCCATAAGCTCTAAAAAAAATAATTTATCTGAACTTAAGGTTCACTTTTTGGTCCAGCACAAAAGATTGGACTCTGGGGTCTTCTTGGAATAAAGCATATTCCAAAAAGTGTTGTCTTTTGTTCAGAGTTCCTTTAGCAAAGTCTACTGAAGCCTGTGTGCTGTCTAAGGTAAACCGTTCCTCTGTGCTGTATCAAGTAAACTGTCTACGTGTGCTGCATATGATAAATTGATATAAAATACCTGAGAACACTGAGAACCTCTTCGTGTTGACACTGCAGGTGAAACCGCCCTCAGGTTAGCAGCATCTTCCAACTCACTTGCCAAATTTACATTTGAGTCTGTACACAGACATGCATATAAGATGAGTCAGTCATTTTTAAACTACCAGCCAACCACAGACATCAGATAAGCACTTTCATACTTTAAACAAAAAAAAAAAAAAAACAGGACTAAATGAACCACACATTCTCAGCAGAAGCTATATTTTTCAGCTGTTGAATACAGAAACTCAGACGGAATGAGTGAGGGGTCCTGCAGTTTACCTGTGTTCTTGGCCTTGGCAGCTATAGGAGAGGTGGGTAAACTCTGGGTGAGTTTTTTACGGCCCACCTTCCCAGCCTGCTGCAAGGCATCCAGCTCCTCTTCCGCTGTTTGCTGCACCTTGGCAGCCCGCTGAGCCCGCTTCTGCTGCAGCTCCTACAGGCACATGCACAAATTCAACACAAAAAAACACACAAAAAAAAAAAAAAAAAAATACAAAAAAAATTTTTTTTAAATCACAACCAATGACACAAATAATATTATTTTGTCCATTTTACTTGTACAAATAGAGTCACAGTTTCTTTCAAAAATAAAATTCGTAAGTCAAGGCCGACAAAAAAAAATATATAATAAAAATTAATTCAGTCAATGTGTATGAAATTTGGCAGACATAATTTTTTGAGGCCCCACTTCTCTTAAAAATACAGGCCACTTTGCCCATCATTTGTGTCCTGGCTGTGCTCTTCTAAAATGCTATATTGTGCTTGGACCCTCATAACGCCTGTTTGCGATGTAATTTGCAGACGGTGCCTAAGCTCTCACAGCAGTTACATCAGTCCACAGAAATCAACAAAATCAGTTTCAGACAAAAGCAAAGGGGTGGCTGATTATCTTGGTTGCCAGCTTTTTAGCCCACCTTTCAAAAACTAAAGAAAGCAATCAAAATTTGTGAAAATGAAACCCACTTTGTGGCTAACGAAATGGCTCTCTTTTCACGTTTTTTTTAGTTCTGATTGGCCAATATAAATCAAACACTATATCTGTGGGTTCACTGAATAATAACCATGAACAGCCGCTTTGCTGTGTTTCGGGGAGAGGAGGGATTCACCCCCTCAACTCTCTGCTGGCAGAAGACCCCCCTATGTTCCCATAAATTAAGTGTTCATATTTTGCTATACTTTACATCTGGTAAAGGAACAGGTCAAGGCAGCATGTTGCTACTGGACATCAGGCAGTAACTGGAACAGTCAACGAATGTTGGTTCTGCTTCATTCAGTCTACTCGGAAAAGGGGCCAAAACACTTGAATGCTAAAAAGACCTCCAGAGAACTTAATCCTCGCTGTACTGGTCAGCCTCAGTTAGCAACTATAGCAGGATCCAGACATACCTGAATGGCAGTGAGTCTGGCCAAACGAGCCTTCTCCTCTCTGATGCGTTTCCTGTCCTCCTCTTTCTTCTTCTGTGATCCCACTGCTTTATCTTCCTCCTGTCGTTGCTCCCTTTCCTGTTTGATTACATCATGTAATCATTTGTAATAGACACCCATAGATATTTTAGAAAAAACACTTCTAAAATAGCTTTTGGGCTAGTTGAGAAATTTTTAAATGGCACTTTTACCGATGATTTTTAATTTTTACAAGGAAAAGACCAGTGATTGTAATGTTTAAGCAACAATACCAATACAAAAACATACAAATAAAGGGAAATGCATAGAACTTCCACGACATGACAATTTTTATCTAAATAAGTCAATACGCATAAGCTGGTGTGGCTCCTGCTGTTTTTTGCTGTTGTTGTTGTTTATTTTTCTTTTTTTTTTTTCTCCTGATTTTTTCCCTTTTCACTTTAATTGTGTCTAATTGTTCAAGTTCATTTACAGGGTCTCATTTCTATTTCATACAAATCAAAAATATCAGGAAAACTGTTTCACACCTTCTTTTTGGACACGAGCAGCTGCCTAAGAGCAGCATCATTTGCTCTCCTCCGGCTGACATGGTGACGGAACCAACGCTGAATGGTGACTGCTGCATGGCTGACCTGCTGGATATACCTGTTAACACAGTTAACATTAGAAACTTATGGCTATGGCACTTGCAAACAGTATTGCTCGAGAAAATGTGTTATGAAGCGAACTACTTAACCTCATAACTAGCAAAACAGTGATAAGGATCATGTAATTAATGGCATATTCAACATTCAGATCCAACTCAAATAGCCACTTAAACAGCACCACTGCACATAATTTCAAGTGTAAACATTAATGTAATAAGTGGTACGGATTAGCTATATCAGATGTTGGAGCAATGAACACAGTGCAGCAGTACCTCAACACTGGGTGATGCTGCTACAAGCAGATACTAGAGAACAATGCTGAATGCTAATTCAGGTAAGACTCACCTCTCTGCCTCCTCCTCAGTGACCTCTCGTCTGCCAGCGGTGCGAGGGCTGCGGGGAGCGTTGTTGTTGGACGATGATGAGGAGAAATTCTTCTGTGACTTAGTGAGGGAGCCACTCTCTAGAGTCCCCTCATCATTTACTGTGGCCTTAATTATGTTACTGAGACATGAAACAGAGATAGAAAGAATGAAAGAAGCACAAACAATCAGCACGAGGCTCAGAGCTGCAGCACCACCTGCTGGACAAAATTTTAGTTAGGCTGCTTTAAATATTTAAAGTGCAAGCACTGTTCAGTTCATCACTTTCACAGTAGTTACTGAATAAGTTATACTAATAAATAATAATATTAAACACGCTTTAATGAACATTCAGTTTAGAGGTTAAATCTGTGTCCATAAACAAAGTGTCCATACTTAAAGCAGGGTTTCTGGTTGGAGCTCTTGGGCGTGAGGGGCTTATCCGAGTGGTTGTTGTGTAGGATGGTAGTTACTGAGTTACCCATTGCTCCTTTATTGCTCCTGGAGGTAAAACATTACAAACATAATTAACTCATACTGAACAGTGCACTACTTGTACTAAAATTGCATTTAAACCTTTTCAAACTTCGCATAGTCCTTACAAACATGTTTACACAATTTCCAGAAGCCTTTAAAGCAGCTTCACACCGAGTCTGCACGTTACTATGCTACTAGCTACCCACCTCCTAAACACATACACAGTCCTGCAAAGAGTTACACAAAAGAAATGAAACAAAGGGACGTAATAGCAACTATCTGAAAGTCATTTTAAGACTCCCTTCCTCCCGAAGAGCAGTTATTTATTTGCTTGACAGGCATGAAAAATGTGGCATCAAGAAAATCTAGCACAGTTGCCGTGGAAACAGAAAACGTTAACATGCAGGGTTGTGGCTCTGGCAGGAGGTGGCTGCCCACCTGTTGTTAGCAGTAAAGTTGGCAGCCAGGGAGACACTAGAATCTCTCTTCTTCAGACCAGTGGGGGAATCCATACTGCAGGTACTGCGTGAGCTGGAGGGCAGGGGGAACGCTCGCGGCTGGTCGTCCTGAAACACAGGTACAAGAATAAACACATTCACTTTGTTTACATAGGGCACACGTCCAAATTTTAAGGTCTCATCTCAAGTTCCCTTGTTGAGTTAAAACTTGACATCTTGCTCTGCAGGTTTCTCATGAATTGTACCAAACAATGAAGCAACGCTAGGCTGCTACTGTACTATCACTGAACCATTCTCACTCACTCATTATTATCCGTACTTGGTCTAGAATAGTATATTTGTGAAAGTATCTACAAACAGCATCTCATTAGGATAGAGTACTGAACACAATACATATGTATCTGAGGTTTCCAAGCTGATTTAAGGCTGAAGGAATCACTACAAAAGCAGGAAAAAGGGTAGATGACAGAGAAGTCTACAGTGTCTACAGTGACAATAGGTTTACCAGTATATTCCATGTCGTGCGGTCTGGGGAGGCCTTAGTGAGGCTGGCCAGCTTTCGCCTCCCATCAGTGCTGCTGTCAAACAGAGCCATGAAGTCCTCGGCATGGCCATCACTAAGAGAAAGAGTCAGAGCCAGAATGAGAGAATGAGTAAAAGGCACATTTACACTGGACAAAATCAATGCTTTGTTAAGTCTACAGACTTTGACTCAACAGTCAACACAAGGCTCTTGCAGAAATAATGTCAGTAGTATGCATTATATTTTTCATGTATTTTATTCTTGGTTGGTTGCTACAGTTAGATAATGTTACAGAGAAAACGTAAAGGGCTCATATCCCACATTTTCTTGAAATTTTATTTTTTACTCCAAGGTCTACGATACATTTGATATTTGTGCAGTTTTACATACCAAAAATAGTCTTAATTCATTTTACATGACAACCTCTCTTTACCCCTTAAAATGAAACAGGCTGTTTTTGTCACTGTGCCTTAAAGACTGATACACATATGCAAAGGTTTGGGTAAAATTTTGGGTAAAATACAGGATGTGCTTGCTCATAACTTTTACATATGATTGTATGGAAATGACCTTGCATTGCACCAAAGGCTAAAAAACTCCTTAACTCCAATGTGAATGGGTGGGGCTAAACTGATACTGGTCAAATAAGCAGATATATTTGTTTTTTTTCATGAGATCCTCAAAACAGTGAATTCAGAACAGGTAAGTTTTGTAGCTTAGCTTCCATATTATTTACATGAAGCATGCCTTAATTTATGCAGATATTTCGGAAGAGACCCAAAAAAGAAAGACTGTCTGTGCTTGTGGTCCAGCAGTGTTAGACCTCAGACTCTGCCCAGACTATTTTAGTGTTAAAATTACAACAACTGGAAAGAATAAAACGTGAAAAACAAAACGTCTTAGTTTTTTTTAAAAAGGTCGAATGATGTAGTTGTGCAGTGTCATTATTTTCCTTCAATAATATTGCAGCATATGAGAGGCTTGTGCACTGTGTTTTTATTTCTGAGTGGTGTTAGTGGTACAAAGCAAAAGCACAATGTAATAAAGTGGAGCATGGAATACCTGCAGCTTTTGTTTATAGCAACATGCATGTAAAATAAGTACATCCACTTTTGTACTGGACTGCCAGGTGCAAAAATTGTTACTATTACTGATATTTTCAATTTTTATTCTTATTACTGGTATTATAGAGGATACTGATAATAGTTTGGCTAGTACACCGCAAGTCAAGCATTGTTTCAGGTTGTTAAATGTTTACATGCACTTCTACCAGACTTGAGTTTGATCGTACAGATGCGCCAAAGATTACATATATGAATAACAAAACTGTCTGGGAAATTAGTGTGCGCTCATTTTACCATCTGATTTGAGTGCACGCAATTGTGATAAATAAGAGCCATTATGACCTTTGGCAGTGAGACTCCCTCTCAATGAAAACAGCCAGACCTCCGAAGCATTAGAAGAGCACAATTTTTTTTTTTTTTCGTGGTGACAGCTTTGTGACGACAGCTGCCTTAGGCCTCTGCTTAGGAATGCAATATGATGGGAGTCTTTTAAAGGGACAATCGCCTTCTTAAAGGCAGAGAATGCGCACAGGCATATGGCTATCGCATCTACATGCACAATCGAATGCCACCAAACATCCAGCACTGGAGAACCAGGCAGATGCCTGACCTGCACCATCATCATCTGCGCTGTAGCCTTATATGTGCTGAAGTGTGTGCATTTTTTTTTTTTTATGGGGGGGCGTAGAAGGGCGATCACCCCATGCCAGCTGGCCTAATGAAAAGTACGCCCAATACTGATTTAAAAGTGCATTCCTTCACGTTGCAGGGGAAGGGAGGTCAGAGAAAGACAGTTATTGAGGAGCAGAAAGGGGAGGGAGCAGTGTTAGGTCATCCTTCATTTTAACCCACTATAGCATCTCAGGAGGCTGTGCAAGGGGAGGGCGACGGCAGCTGCCAGACAATAGGCTCCCAGTGCGTGCACACTTCTCCTTTCACTGCGGCCTCATTTGACAGAAACCCGAGAGGCTTCCCTCTCTCCTGCTCCCCCCACCTGCTCGGAACAAAGCAGCCCCCGCTGCTCTCCTCTTTTTCGAGCAGCAGCCGCCAGTTCACAATAGCCATTGTCCTTAAAAAAAAAAAAAATCTTCCAAACCCCAGCTGTTGCTCCTCTCTCCAGCACAAACCCCCAAATCCCCTTTAAACCTTAGCCCAAGCATGACACTCACTGCTCGTGGCTAAAAGCACACATGCCACACAGAAAGAAACCTGCAGGGGCATGTCTCAGATCACTCACATCAATGAAAAAAATGTTCAATATGTTGTTAGGTAGCCCACATGTTGCCCGAGACCATTTTAGGCTACTGAGCAGACATTAACACAACTGCTGGAATTTACTTTTGCCTTTCAGCGCTTTAGAAAGAAATGAACAGACTTCGGCTGGCTTTACATGGTCAAACTTTCATGCAACTTTATTTGCCTGAAACCTACATGAAACTAAATTGCATTTGCAAAGCATCCTGCAACTCAACTGAAACTCATCCGCAACAGTTGTAAGCATCTGAAACAAGGCATCATGCTTTTTACTGGATCAATGTACAAGAAAATGAAACAGAAGATGGTTTACTGAGTGATTGAAAAATATACCTCCCTGACTGACTTCATGCAGGGTTGGTAGTTTGACAACAAACAGGAGTTTGTCTAAGCTAATGTTTCTGTAAGCAGCTGCATTTTCAGTCTACTGCCAACATGATTTATGCAGCTAGATCCGTTTTTCTCCCCTCTTGATGTCCCCTAATTTTACTCAGAGTGCAGATTTCTTTGGGATGCAACTGATAAAAATAAATGTGTGGGCCCCAATGGATGTTTGTTTTTATGACGGAATGAGTGAGATATCAAGTAGGCTATATATATATATATATAAGTTTCACAACTCAAATGTTTTGGACTCACTGCCCTTCACTCCTAAAAATAAAGGCACCAAAAAGAGTACTTTGGAGCAATGAATGATGTGAAAGGTTCTGTAGATACTTTTTCCAAAAGCCATCAGAAATCTTTAATTTTTAAGAGTATTGGGACTATGCCGCCTAGAATATTCCCTGCCTTAACGCAGGTGTATTGGAGCAGGAAACACTTTGATTTGTGCAGGACAGTGGCCCCTCACCACCCCAGCAGAACTATGCAACTGTTGATACGTTTTCTTTAGAGATTCTGCATCACTATTATTTTCACAGTTCAAGCCTGAACTCTGAAGACTTCCAAAGATTCTTTGTCAATATCATATCATCAATATGATTTAACTTCCAACTTTTCCAACTTTGTAAAACAGATGCAAGGTCATCCCATTTTTTATTAAAATATTTTAAAGCTTCTGGTTTGAGTATTGGATATGAATTTGTAACAGATGTGATACAAAAAAAGAGAAACTTAAAAAACACGCCTCTCGCATTCACTTCAAGTTATGTTTTGTACCTGAGGCCGATGTTGGCCTGCTGGTTCACCTGCGTAGTGCTGTTCGACCGCCTCAGGTTCTTAATGGCACGTGAGCTCCCAAACCCAGAGTCAACCTGCCAAAACCATGAATCGACAGCACTGTAGTTAAAGACTGCAGTGTAAAATGTGGTTATATACCTTACTAATGCATGCTTAAGAATGAATAATTTTACTCAAAGATGTGTAACTGATTTTATACTCTATAGAAATCAGAACATTCCTGAGATTGACAGCAAAATCATAAGCAAACC
Organism: Piaractus mesopotamicus; assembly: GCA_023558415.1. Classification (NCBI taxonomy): domain Eukaryota; kingdom Metazoa; phylum Chordata; class Actinopteri; order Characiformes; family Serrasalmidae; genus Piaractus; species Piaractus mesopotamicus. The sequence goes on from JAILXH010204104.1 coordinate 43,225, forward strand.
ACGTAAAATCATACTAACAACCTGCATGCTAGAGAATAAACTAATACATAGGGGTGACAAAAGGTTCTCTGGAGTGATGCCACAGAAGAACCACATTCAGTACCTCTAAAGATTGCAAATGAAATGTGTGAGTGTGAAGAACATTTTAAAAGTTTTTAAAACTTCCAGACAATGTAAAGGTTTTTAGTATTTAGTATTACAGAGACATGAAGGTAAAACTCCAAATGACGGTATTTTCCAAATATAACATGGTATCACAACATCACACAATATGTAGCCTCTTACGCTCCTTGGAACCACCAGTGGTTCCAAAATGCACTTCGTCATGTTCTGATCTGCTCTGTAAAAATTATTTTTATAAAATAATACAAAAATTTTTGCCATTCAGCAGTAAATTGTAAGCATATAGCAATACATGTATCATCTTAAAACACATGTTCTGTTAATTTGAGGGGAGCTTTTACCAAAATATAAAAAATAAATAAATACAATTAAAATTAGCCTTATGATTTGGTCAGGTAAATTCAGATGGAAAAACCAAAATATACCCTGGAGCATAAGAGGTTAAATTAGAATTAATCAAAGTTCAGAATTCAGTAAAAATGAATGTCTCACAAATCTGAAACAAACACAAAAAAGGCTATTTGTTTAATTTTATGGATATTAAATAGATCTTTCAAAAGTGCACAGGAAGTGCCATACATTATAGTTGACCATGATGGTCTGGATGCCATGAGCAAAATGCAGAGAATAAAATAGAAACAGAAAAATCTAAAAACAAACTGACTGGCAAAAACAATGCCACTGTTTAACTGGCATATCATGGATATAATGTCAATTATTTACTGCCAAACAAACTGAAAAGCAATATCACAATATGTCAATGTCAGAATATTACCAGTATATATGATATGTCGCCCAGCACTAAGCATGATGAGTCCAGGATATGAACATGAAGTCGATTAGGAAAAACTGCACGACATATTTAAACCTAATTCACTCCCAGGAGTACACAACTGATGGAAACAAGGGCAATTTATGAACTCACCAGTGTGTTGCGTTTGCCACGACCATCGCTGGCCACAGACACAGATATGGAGCGGGAGAAGTGTTTCCCTGGCGATGCACTGCTGGGTCTGCGGCCCATGGAGAGCTGAGATCCACTCAAGCTCAGGTCCAGAGCATCACTGGCCCCTCCAGGCTGGATGGACGCGGGACTGCGAGTAGTGTGCATCCTCCCTCAGCCTGAGCAACACAGGAGAAGGCTCTACATTTTAAGAAATTAATGGTGAGAGAAGTTTCATTGGTAAAGCATTTCAGTGCATTGGAAGAGCAGTTAGTGATACAGTAGCATAATATTTAGTGTTAAAGCAAAGGTAGTATTCGATGTTTAGGCATTTAACTGTACAGCTGAATTACATATGCAAAAATCACAACACAAAGTCACAATGTACATATTTCCACATATTTTCTAAGTAACCAAGCATCATAAAAGTGCACTTTAATCGATTACTAATGGCCAACTGCAGTCTTCACCGACATTGTGAGGATACAGTGAATCGCTTAAGACCCTATCAAAGTCTTCAGCATTAACTAGGTGAGGAGACGGAGGAACACCATAAGCAGAGAAAGACCACCATATAACGTTTTACTTACAGGTGTTGTTAAGTTATTTCTGTGTTCAGGGACCTCAAGCAACAACATCACCCTTATTCAACTGTTAAATGAAAATTTTTCAAAGTGTCTGAATAATTCAGTTCTTGAGATTCATTGCAGAGACTCAGATTTCTTTACAGTGGTGGTGACAGGAACCAGGAGTCACCATGTCTACAACACAAATATAGACATTTTACTATCCCAAACCACCAGTGAACCTACATGTATTTTCTGAGTTTTTATATGTTATGTTCATGATGGCAAAATAACGGTGAATCTGAAAAAAAAACAGGCTTTCTTTGGGGACTAATTTGCCTTACAACGCCCTGCCATGAATCGATTAAAATAAAAAAGCCATCAAATATCATAAAAAAGCCAAAGCTTTAAACATTAAAGCCAAAACTTCAACATAAAACTATCATACATCATAAAAAAGGTTTCAGACATCACACAGCATATATTTAACCAGTTCATGTAATAACTTCCTGTGCGGGAGCTTTTAGAAGCATTAAACTCTTCAGACGTCTGGTTCCTATCACCACCACTGTGAACAATTCTGACTCTGTAAGTTTCTCTAAACCAGAGCATTTCACATCAGACCACTCTGAATTACTTTGTTTACATCACAACCATTTTATTAAGTAGAATTTTCGAGGAATCGGTGGGGTTCCCCTTTAATACCAAAGCTATTATTTGAAGTAGGCCTGAGCCACAAGACATCTGGCAGGACCTGCAGGTTAAGCCCATTATAATGCGTGTTCACTGATTGGTGTCAGTTTCCAGTTCTTTATTGTCCCCTTTCTCACCCTGACTTGAGGCAACTTTTTCAGCTATTGTGAGCCATCGAAAAACAGGCAACTGTGACAGATATCAAGCAATGTAGGTTAGCATTATATGAGAGTTATTGTAAGTATTTGGCACATTTGACGTGACGAGGCTGAAGTTGGCCTCCTATTCGCCTGCCTCTTGTTCAAATAATCCCGTTCCACCTTAAACGGTGCATTTGTTACATTCTGGCGCCTGAGGCCTTATGCACCACAATGTAACTGCTGCACCATTTAAGGTGCAACGGGAATATTTGACAAGAGGCTGGCGAATAAGAAGCTTTCTTCTTCAGCTTCGTTTTGACGTGGTCGTCGGTTAGACGGCAAACAAGCTAGTCAGGTAGTTACAACACTACTATATTAAGTAACGAGCACTGACACTAATATTTCCTCTAATCGAGGTCGCTAACGTACAATGAGCTGTACAGTAGCTATCTAGCTAACCTAGCCACCACTAACTGTTACCAAGCAAGCATCTGAGAGGGGTGTGACCTTCTTTGCTATCTGGTTAGAATATAAAACCTGAGAAAATGTGAGTTTTCTTGCATTTATAACATGTCTAACTTAACCGTTGTGCCTTCAGCACATACTGTAAATACAACCTGGCTAGGCTACTGCAAAACTAGCTCCTCTGCGGGTTTTATTTACTCTCACCAGCAATAATAACATCGAAATAACAGTGGAAGAGTCTATACTTACCTATAAAGTGAGTCAGACTGCCCACATTCGTCTTCTTGCGCAGGAAATGACAGGTTTATTCCCGTTTTTCTGATGCTGGTTTGCGGGCTCGTGTCCGCTCCTGTTGCTCCTGCAGCGTAAACACTCCGTATCCAACATTACAGCGCAACATCATCACTTGGCAACCCGAACCGCAAGGAAACTCCGCCCCCGCCAGGCTGTGATTGGTGGCTCTCAGACGCTGGAGGCGTGGCGGACGATTTGATAGGCGGCAAAAGGGCGTCCTTTTAAAAATCAGATGAAAGGCGTGTCGCTCAGTCGCCAGCCAAAGCTTGGTTGAGGTTGAGTAAGGCAGGCATGTATATGCAGCTTTAGAGAATATTTATTTTATTAATAATAATATTCTTAATAATAATAATAATAATAATAATAATAATAATAATAACAATAAGTATTATTATTATTATTGCTGGTATTGTTTCATGCTTTATTTATATAGCATCTTTCACACAGGCTACTAAAACGCAGGTCTTTCTTTACAGCATGATCTATATTTTAATTTCTGCACTAAAACTATTAGCTTTCAAAAAAATAATGTTAAAAAATACTTGGATATGATAAAACATTGTGTCTATGTTGCATTTTATCTGTTTTTTTTGGCTTTAAAATATTTAAGAGGGGCTGATAAAAGTTAATGTGCATACAGCAGGGAATACAAAGTTGCACTGCTTCTCAATTTTTTTTCTTTTTACATTTTTTGGTGTATTTCTCTTATCAGTTCGGCAGCAAAAGCATGTCAATAATGATAGAACACCACACTATTAACACAGGAAGTATCAATTTTGTATGATACATATGTAGCATATACATCAATAGGAAATGTGCACAAATTACAGTAATACAGATTTATTGCAGAATTAAGAAGATAAAGTGCAGCATAAACCTGAACCAAAGGCCACTACTGTGGTAATATTTTTACCACAATTTTACAAAATCAGAAAGAAAGTAAATGGAATGCTGAAAACTACATAGATTTAAGAATAACAAAGACAACAAGAAAAGACAATACAAGACAGTACAATAAAGTGCACATTATTACATTAGCAGTTTTCATGGAATTATGGCACCTCACACAAATGTCAACGTATTAAAATGAGATGCTAAGAAACAGTGAATGCTGAATATGTCAAGTACCATTGTGGAAAGAATTCACATTCAGGGCTTGAAACATTTAAACTGATGACGTGAAGCAGGTGTACCGGACAACAACACAACTATATTTGTTCTAAGCATGTATTCTTTAATACTTGAGCAAACCCAGTCATGTCTTGAACTCCACCGCGAGCCTCCAGACCTCGGCAGCTTTGCTCAGGGTGATCTCAGAAGAAAGACAGTCTAGTTCGGGCAAGACGGGGGCACCTTTTTCGTCCAAATGGCTTTCCATGGTGTTTCTGATGCTGTGAAAAGGCAGGGGGGAGGGGGATTGAGGAAAGGATCAACAGTTAGCATTGTGGCCCATTGTTTGCAGCACACGCATTCCTTTCTCTCCCTAGCCAGCTGCCTGCTCAGGAGGTGGCTCGAGTAGGCCTGGACTGACAGATGGAAGCCTGGAGGGGTCAAAGTGTGGCTCTGTAGAGTCAAAAAGACCCTGTTCCCCAGGGGACAACTAGGTGCAGAAAGTCTGCTTTGCTGTGATTGAAAGTAGCCAATCTGGAGGGAAGGAGGTGCTTCTGACGTGGTGTAGCGCCAGATATTGTTCAGGGACACAGAATAAGTTAGGGAAACAATTGCTTTATCTCTGTGTTTTCAGCTTTGATTAAAAAAAAAACAAAAGGGTGGCAATGGCACCAATGTAATTTTTTTTGCTTGCTTACAGTGTTACTGATCACAAAATTTGACCATGAACAAATCACATGGATCTGCGTCTTAAAAATAAAGGTTTCTGGTTTCGACATACAGTTTTTGGAATGATATTTTGCATAGAGTTCAGTGTAGAACCTTTGTGGAAGGTTCTTTAAACTTTTTCCACACATCTTTTAAAAATGCTTCTTTAACCCCTTAACTGCACTTTGCATCACTGTGGATACATTTCCGACTGCAGTATGTAAGTGTGGCATGTCTATGGAATCTGGAAAACCTAAATCAGATGCAGGGATCATTTACACAGCTCTGGGATGCAGAATAAGATGTTTTGTAATGATATAAATGGAAAACAACAAAAACGGAAAGTATTAATTTAATATGTTTCTTTAAATATGAACACATCAAAGAGTGAAATCTTTCAAAACACCATGTATAAGTACCAACAGGGAAAAAAAAAAAACTGGAGCCTTTGAACTCTTTTTCCTGGTAACAATGTAAACGTATAGGCATGGTCTTTATAGAGGCTTTCATAGAGGGCTGTGGTCTGCTGCAGGATATTCTGCAGGAGTTATGAAGCTTGAAAACAAGGATATACTGCTGGGTCATTTCCATTAGCTACTGGAACCAAAGCAATGACACTGAAGAAGTGAAACGCAACATTTAGTTAGCTCAAGCAAGTAAGAGCTGACCAAACCGAAAACCAATGAAATTGTATGTGATTTTAATGAGCCTATGTAGCCTAGTTTGGCTTAGACCATTGGAAGTTACCCATGAGTTGTAGAGAAATTGCTCAGCACTCATCTTTTCTACTGAAGTTTCAAAAATCTAATGCATTTTACCAAATCTCTCTATGACAAATGGTCAACTTCTGGCAATCATTATAAAAAAAAAGTGTACTGTGGTTCTATAGGTTAAAACACATTCTAAGGCGTGTTACTTAGTAACTACATGAACAACAATGCAAACTGGCTAAGTTATTACTATGTTATAGGAGTGTAGATTAAAATTTTGGTTCCTGGCCATTTAAGCTATAAAGACCCATCCATAGTAGGATTCGTTTGGGAACTGAAAGACTTTCTTCTATAGCACTGCTCCTTTTTGAACCCCTTTTTGGCACCTTTGCTTTTGAGAGTGCATGAAAATAACAGTGGTGTTATTTGTGTTTCTTCACCACCGTGCTTAGACTTTTCAAATGAGAAAACAGTGGCTGTTATTTTTGTCACCCCAGGAAAAGCCTGGTTAGTTTGGTCTGATCTCAAATGCAAATGCCATAGAAACAGCTCATGTTGCCATATGTGGCCACATAAATACGTCAGAGCTCTCCCACACAAATGGTGTGCATTACATAGAAAGTGCTAAGAGCAGACAAGCTGGAGAGCACACTGGAAAAAAAAATATGCTTTGAATTTACACGATTCTAATGTTTGCACATTACTACACATCAACACAGTTCTTGTCAAAAGAGGTAAAACTTGAAGACAACAATGGCGTTGTAACATTTCACTCGTGTGAATATCATGTGACACACGTGAATCATGCAAATTCAAAACGCCTTTTCTTTAAGGGCAGATAGAAAAGAAGTATAAATGATTCTCACTCCCAGTTAGAAGAGTAGCCACTCTGCGATGTGCTGTCGGTCTTTAGGAGCAGAATTTCATGAAGCTCCAGAGTGAAAAGATCAACATCAGTGACTTCCAAGAACTCTTTCAGCTCTCTCCTCTCATCCTCTGTCAGCTTCTCTTTGAACTCTTCAGAAAGTCTTGGGAACGGGTCCTGTGAAACGACACAGTTAATGCAAGTAAGTGTATGGAGAAATCAGACAGTCGTATACAAAAGTTTGAACAGCCCCAGTTAAATTACGTTTTGTTGATTTTCAAGGTGAAATTAAGTTAATGCATCCTCTGCTGGGAAAAATTTAGTGCACAATTTCCATTTATTTTAGCTGAGATTATCATATATTGGGGTAAAAAAAAAAAAA
>JAILXH010204203.1:32695-47104 GCA_023558415.1 Piaractus mesopotamicus
AGAACCAAAAAAGGGAATAAACTGAAAAACTGGGTATCGGTAGTTCAGGTATTGCACAGACATTTATAAATTTTGAATAAGCTTCAACATCCCCTGCCTCCTTTCCCACCAGTTTTATCTGAGTAGCAGAAGATCTTCTATAGGTAGCAGAATCTGTGCAGCTATCTTCAGACAGCATGACCAGAGACTGGGCTGTACCTCTGGATGCATACTCACGCCATTTCATGCTTCTGCTCTCATCCCTCTCTCCGGTCAGAGCGTCACCAATTCCACCTCCTGATATCTCCTCTGTTACCATGACAATTTGACTCATCATGAATTCAGGCTACGAGGCAAGTCAAGAGGCTTTTCCTAAAAACACTGCCACCTCTTTGGCTCAATCTTTAAGCCTCCTCCTCTTTCTCTCTAACATTCCATTCTTCTCTCCCTTTCTCTCTGTCTCTCTCTCAAACACACAGATACTGAGAAACACAAAATCATTTTCATTACTCTTGAGGAATGCATTCCCACTACTCCTGGGAATACTAAAGCACACAGACTTGGTAAGTGTAAATATATGTGAAGGTGCACAAACTCACATTTAAAACATCTCTCTCTCTCTTCCCTACAAACACACACTTTCATAATCTTTTGTCTCCACTGTACAGCCCAATTTAATGTCTCTGGAGAGAAAGAGAAAAAAAGAGAGAGAGAGAAAGAGAGAGAGAGAGAGAAGAATGAAAAAACAAGCACTTTGCCATTATGTCCCCATTCCCCTATTTTTCTTTTCTCTCTCTCACTGCTTCTTTGACCATCAGATCTCTTTTACTCTTTTCAAGAATACAAATATCTGTCACACGGTCAAATCAATACTTTGATAGCATTATGAAGGCAACCTGTGTTTATCCAGTTTTATGTTTGAACTGCTCTATGAAAGTTATTGCCTAATGACATTGCCAAATCACTTATTAGACCAATTTGCACTCCTGGCAAGACAGAAACCTTTCCATGATCCTAATCCTAGCCACAAGGGTGGGAAATATGGCAAGGATACATGATATGTATAACAATGTTTTGTTTTGTTGAAACTTTTCTAAACTTTTTAGTATGCATCACTACATCCAGTTAAGTAGGCCCATGTATGCTCCCTTGGACTCTGGCATCGTCACTGGGATATAAAATCATGACCTCTTGAAAACAAGGAAAATCATGTGGGAGCTAAAAGGCTGTCAAAGTTAACACATTTATAATATATTAACACAAATTATTACACCACTGTTAAGGCAATGGACAATAGATCATCAGCAAACTAACAAAAGTAATAGCAAAGTGCAGCCCCTGGAGTTTATTTTGTCCACTCATATAACTCATATAATATAGCAAAATGCCCTGCTTTTTAAATAGAAAAAAACCTTTCCTCTGGGTTGCTGGTGCAACTATGCTCCGATACAAAGGGGGCACACCTTGGTAATGGGCCCTACCAGCACACCACAACATTACTGGGACAGTTTTGGGTTATTATATTACACCGACAGGACCTTTTGTGACATCCTATTCTAAATCCATAGGCATTAATATGGAGTTGCCCCCCCCATTATAAATCTGAGCTTTATAATGGCATTCTCCCTCATACTTATTTCAATCAATCAATCAATCGATCAACCTTTATTTAAACTTGGAGTACATTAAGGGAGACCCTCATTTACAATGTAGCTGAGCCAATACAGGAATCAGGGATTGAGAAGTTAAATAGTAAAAACATAACAAATGCTAAAAAGTAATAATAATCATAGTAGTAAATTAAATAAAAATTAAATCACTGGACCTCAAATCTGCTCAGCAAAATACTAATATTTCTGTCATTTATATCACTGTTGTCATATTAATATCTAACTACAACTCAGTTAAGAATATCTTATATACTTCATATTTTTATTTTTTTTCTTTTGGTTCCTTCAAAAGTGAGCCACAGGGCAACCACCCCACCCCTTACTGGCTCTACCTCTGTTGAGACAAATACAATTAATTGCAATACATTATTGCAATTGTTCAATCATATTTTAATCTTTTTTTAAAGACATGTATAGTTCTTTTGTCCAAGTGCAGAAGATGGTAATTATATGCTTAAAGTTTCTGAAAATATGAATCATGATAACGATATATGATAATGATATCATGCTGTTATTTCACACATCCCCAAGCCCAAACAAACAACCAAAATTTTTAAGGTCAATGTTCTCCAAAAAGAAAAACATACACAAACACTTGCCCAAAGATGCCAAAAAACCTTAAAACAATCCATTCTCTTTAGAGGTGAACCTGAGTTCATGTGGTATGCATGGGCACACACGCACACACACACATCCCTCAATTCACTCACTTCAGCCGCTCTCCCTGGCAGCTCCCACTTTTAAGCCTTCCATTATTCATCGAGCTGGCAGGCATTATCAGTGAGGCTAACGGCCAGCATGCAGCCATTACACACCAAAAGAGAGTAGGGGAGGCACACAGGGCAAACACCCAGCACTGCACCCACTATGACCAAATGTTAAGGATTTAAAGACTAAAATCTAAGATCGGAAACCCCTAACCTAACCAATCTCCCCACTCCAAATAATGAAAACGCAGCAGAGGAGGACGGCGGTCCACCACATTCAAATTTGGTGCCATCACACTTTCTGTTATGCCGGCTCTCTCCCACGTGACTCTCTACGTCTGAGGTTTTTATGCCTGCCCTAAGTATCTGGAGGCAAGCTAGTTGCACCCCACCCCACCCCCACCTATCCTAACACAAGCTGCAGAGAAATGTCATCTCACAAACTCCACAGGTCCACTGTCAAAAGAAAAAAATTGTGCTTAAAAGGAATCATCCTGTAGTCTCAGAATGAAAGAAGTAAAATGATCCATTTTCGAATAGCCAGTACTTTAAAAGGACTTCTAAGTTTCTTCGAGCTATGCTATGAATCACAGTTGCTGATGGCTGTTACTTCAGGGTTTGGAGTGTGTGAGAAGCATTCTAAGGAGGTTTGCAAGAGAGGGGCATCAAGATTTGGCTATTGATCCCTGTTGCTCTTTTTCGAGCGGGGAAAAACAGGACAGCACACGCAGACAAAGAGCATTACAAGAAGGGAAGAAAGGCATGCATCCTCATTTCAACAACACCTTCACAAGTGCTATGAGAGAGGAGACTACTATACAGAGGCTCGAAGAACAACGAAGGTTGTTAAAGGTCATTATTGTGCAAGAATGTCAACGAGGCTGCAGCCGGAACGCCTCTTGGACTCGGCTGACCTTTAGCACGTCCTTTACGCTCCTCGAGTGCTGTAATTGCACTGCATTACTATTCCACAGCGCGCCATCGAGGGTGTGCTAGAAAATTGCTCCACATGGGAAATTATGTTTATTTTACTCAGCAAATGATTTTAGCTGCTTGGTAGCAGCGAGTGTACATACCATGGCCAAAGCACGTGTACATATACAATACGTTTATTAGCAATATTTCAGCATGTTCACTACATTGTGTGAATTAATCAGTATTAACTTTATATAACTAGGAAGGCGGACACACAAAAGGCTAAAATATATTTTTTGTCATCTGGTACATAAATGTACCATTAAGATTGCAGCTACGACTAATTCATCACGCATTGCTCTGAATATTGTGAAATGTTCCGCAGTGGCACCTTTCCAGTATGCAATTATAGTGATAATGTTACCATGTCCAGATTGGTCATTCATACAGATTTCACATCTTGTTCTTGTACTTAGACCAAGTCGGTGTTCATTAATAGTATCATTTCTTTGTTTCTTCATGTGCATTTTGGCAGCACTGGAGCTGCCTTTAAGCTTGGCAAGATGAACTAAAGTCAAACTTCTCTCAAAACAACCTAATGTTTGCTTATTTTAGACTTTTTAGATTTATACAGTACTGATGGATTTTTGTAACAAGTGTTCTTTGTAGTTTTATGTTTCATTGCATCAACAAAGACTTAGCAAGCCTAGTTTTGCCAGACTGCCAGGGTGCACTCTCTCTCTTCTGCAACTTTTGGTAAACAATGGCAGGGGCGAAGCAGCCATTTTAAAAGCGAGGGGGACACAGTTGTCAGTACATGAAACTCCATACAAAAACCCCTCACTTCACACTTGTAGGTTCAGTATCACTATCTTTTATCTTGTAGCAGTATGTGCATTTTTACCATTAAGCCAATTTTAGTGTTTGGGGCAACAATATACACACATACCCCACAGAGAAGTTAACCAGCTAACATGCAGTCCAAAATCAGCCTTTCAAAGCTGTTAGCTAGACACACAATCTACTCCAAGAGCACAAAACTATAGTTGACTATCACTGACCAGTGGTGGAGTAATTACTCCAAAGATGTTCCATTCCAAATTGCTTCACACAAACTGTAACGGGATCACTTCACTTATTACTTCCAGGGAAAAGTAATCTCACAATTCTCATTACTTTACATCTGTGATAGTTTCTAAACCCCAGACAAATTTGTACCAATTGTAAATAACCAGTCTTAAATCACTCAAAAGGCCCTCACCATCTCATAAGCTAAATCCAGTGCAGGACGTAGGGCTGTAGTCAAGACCACCTTTGTCAAGTCCAAGACAAGTCCAAGACCATGACTAGTTGAGGCCAAGTCAAGACTGAGTCGAAGTCAAAGGGAGACAAAGTTAAGACTGAGTGCTTATAAATGCAGACTAAAATCTAAATAAAAAATAAAGTCATTATCTCCTTCTAGTACAAATTACTGGAAAAATATAAAAGGATTTTCTTTCCACAAAACAAAACTGTATGTACAAAAATAACTCCAACAAATTCAAACTATAATAAATTAACTCCTCTTTTACTTGCAAATAAATATGCTATGGATTGAAAATTTTTTTTAAAAATTCTGAGTGAATGCAACAAATGCCTACTCGCAATTAATCCAACCAATGCCCACTTGAAGTGAATCCACCTAATGCCCACTGTGAATGAATGCAACCAGAGCCAATACTGAATTCTCTGAATTAATGAATTAACTACTCCTCATTCCAAATGAATTCAGCCAAAGCCTGCATTGTGAAAAATTTGAAAAAAAAATGTCAGAAAAATGTGATAAAAAAACAACAGCCTGTCTGTTTTTCTCTTGATGGCTTAATTAAGTCAATTAATGTACTTGGTTGTTGTCAGTCAGTCAAAATAATATCAAGATATCTTCTGATTCCTTTCTGACAGAAATGAAAATCAAACTAAAGCCTTTAAATTAGCAAAACAAAATTTTCCAATCAATAAAGCCATCTCATCTGCCCCTTGTTTTACAAGTACAATAAAATACAGTACCGTAGAGTTTATACAGAAAACTTGTGAAATGGTTCACCTCTGTGCAGCACTTTACCTGCCAGGTTCAATGCCACCCAGTTAGATTTTGGAAACATGCTTTTCTGACTGTACAAGGGCTACTTAAGTGACTGTTTAAACAGGGAATGCAGTATTAACTACCAATCGCTAAAAGTCCACTTAAATAGCAAAATAATTTGGCTACTCTATGTCCCTTAGCTTAATTAACTCTTTGTGCGTCGTTTTAGATAAAAAGTTAAAAAGAATTTGTTTTGTCGTTCATATTCAAATACAATCACTTTACATTCACAGATTTGAGCATTAAAATATCAAATGCTCATCCCTAGTGATAAACTCTGCGCTCGAGTTGGCCATGCTAAGTGTTCCTGTTTTTTTTTTTGTTTCTCACTGCTTGCTCTTGGCTATTGCTTATTTACCATGCTCAATCAGCCGAAAAAGAGCTGACAAGGAGTCATCAGAGCTCCCTCAGCTCGCATGCAGCAAGCAATGACACACACTCACAAACGCGTCCATGTATCGTATGGTCATTCGATTATTTTTTTTAAAAACAGTACTGAAAACGGAAAATGGGTCAATTCTCTTTTTTGATTCTGTTACTGTCAGTGCAAAACTCAAGAAATAGCTTCGTTTTATAGTTTCTCAAACTAAATCACAAAATAACAAACTAAAAACGATGGAACAAAGGGTCATAGTCTGCTTATTCAAATTTAGAAGTTCAGAAATCAGACCTGCTGCTCTGGCATCTAGGCTACAGGCTATTTCATTTTGTCTAGGTGTTTGTATATTTGGCGTGCAGATCTGCAAAACAATAAAACAATATGGGGAAATACTAGACTCCCGCCATTTAACAGGGGGCTTCCTGCTTCCCAGATCAGCTGCTGATGCGTTTAATTTCAAGTTAAGAAGTATTTTGTCGGTGCAGAATCTTGACTTCTCTTCGTGCATATGCGTCATGTAGGCATTTGGACACTAGATTACTCTTACAATTACGGTTGTTTCTGTGTGTAAATAGATTAATGGTTATGTTTCCTTTACAACAAACAGCACAACAGGACCTAAAGCCAAACAAAGAGTCTCAAAGTGATAGTTTAGTTTCATGTAATGAAGACACTGATTATGACTTTTAGTCATAATGATCAGTACTGTCGCTTCTTGGAGAAGAAGGAGACACAGGAGAGGCCATGATTCTACTATGAGCAGTGCTCTTTATTTATACCAGCAGAAAAGGCACATACAGAGCAGCCTGTTAGGAGGTAAGGTCACTTGGCTGCAACTCCACTTCACTAACTAAACCCACACCCTGACACAGAATATCTTTTTTGACTAACAGAATAACATTAAACCACAACAATGTCTTTTTTTGGGAGGGCAATGGCATCCACTGAGCAGCTTTGCATAACATGCCTCTAAAGCTCCTTTCTATGAAAGCATATCAGTTTTAAAATTAAAATGAGAACGTAATATGTAAAATGGTAATGTATTTGTATGTTTGCATTTATGTTTTCTCACTCATATATGCCATGTTGAGTTAAAAATAAAATTTAGATGCTTTATGGGTAGCTTTATTTGAATTAAAATGTATTTCCAGAACAGCATATTTATGCTTAATGTGACTGCAATAATTAGCGGATTTTCCGTCCACCAGTTTTTTGTTGTTGCGCAAAAAAAAACACAATGGAAAAAGCCAGAAATACAAAAATACACAGAAATATAGCAGTTTTCCACTAGAACAAAGTGGAAAAGTTTTTGCATTTCGCTAAAGCCAAAATGGGAAAAAGGGTAATGGAAAAGGTTTTTGAATAAATTATGCTGTATCAAGCAGTCAGTAAGAAATGATTGCTGCTACAGATGGTCTGATATGGAGCTTTTTGAAAGGTTGCTTTTGACATAATCTATTCTTTATCTCGTCTAATATGCCTAATCCGAAGCTCAATCGTAAATGGCTCTGCACAAGTTGTTCCTAGAACTGTCTGGTGCATTTGCATTCCCAAATGTGAGGTGGGTGTCGTTGGGGTGGCACAGACATTTCAGCCCTTGTTAGGTGTTCCATTGCTCGTCCTGCCCAGTGTCTCTGAGCTGCAAACAACATGGTCATAAAAAAGACGGCAAATGGCTGTGAAGGTGATTCTACTTAAAGCAAAAACCGAGTTAAATCTCTCCATTTTGCTTGTTTCAATGCAGATCACTGTAGCCAACAACATCTAAAGTTTCTTCACATAACTGTAAAACGTGGACGGACAGAAACACAACTTAAATTGTCTTTTTTTCCTGTCGAAATTCTGTAAATGCGTATATCATTTGTGAAATATTGGAATGGAAACCCATTCAAAAATGACACATTATGCTCATTAAAATGTAATTTATCTTATATGCATTTTCACTCTCCAAAAATAAATTTAAACTGCATTATCAAAGAGAACACCAAGCTGGAAAGATTATTAAAAATGTACTAACGCACTAAGGGCTAGCTACACTCCTTGCACATGCGTGTTTCAACAAAGTTCATCAGTTAGTCAGTCAGTAAGTGAAAATGCCTCTTCTAGGCCAGCCTGCTCCGTATGGAAATAAAAATTATTTTAATAACATTGTCATATTATAACAATCTGCAATTATGCCGAATCATAAATTAATAAATCAAAAAAAATATAAATACATACAGAAAACTAACGTTCTGGATGCAAAGATGTCACACAGACTTCTCACATAATAAAGAATGTCTAGTTCAGCTTAAATTCTTTACATTACAGTTACTGACTTCATAAGAATTACATTACTTGTGTGTCTCATGCATCTATAACATAATATTAATTACACCTGACGCATTTAAAATATGCATTTCCTCTAGACAGATGATTCTTGTATGCTACTTACATGCATGTGTGCAATCTGTGATGGCTAACTGCACGACTGTTAATGTGACCAGCACAGCACAAGTGTAGGCAGCACTGTAAACACAACAAGCAATCCGTCAAAGCATCTAAAACTTTAATTACTCTAATATGAACATGATGGATAAAGATCTCTGTGCTGAAGAGAGCCCAGACCACCTACACCAGAATTTTCATTCAGAAACAGCTTTAAAATTTATTCATTAAGATTTCAGCTGTTTTTCAACCATGTCTGCTTGCTAGGTTCTAGGTTTTGTAAAAAGCACTGATCACTCAGAATTTTAATCAAGCATAAAGGCAGAGATAGCGACAGGCCTTTTTCAAGTCAGAATACAGCTAACATTTTGTACATACTAATGATTTAGTACTCAAGTCTGGTCTCAAACACAGTGTTAGGGATTAAGCCTAGTCCTGGACAAACAGTGGAAAATGTACATTCAAAACCTGGCGAATTCTATGACTAGGCTTAATTTTTGTACAGGAAACTAGCCGACATGTCTTGGCCTCAGCCACTGGTCTTGCCAACTTTAGTCTGACACCAACTGCCCTTGAAAAAATTATATTTTGTTGCTATTGGAACTCTCCAAAAAAATAACTTCACAGGAGAATGATATTCGTACATTTCAATGCAAGTTAATATAACAAGATAAGCTATTTTGGACCATTTCTATGGATCTGTACATCATGACATTGAGACAACGTAAGCTGCAGCTGGCATTTTGAAATTAAAAAAAAAAAAATTATAAAAGACACAAAGATTTGTTCCAAGGGCAACTATTTATTTGTATTTTTTTTTTTTTCTTTTAACAGCCAAATGACAAACAACGAAAGACCAAGACATTTGGACTGGAAGCAAAGACTAGATAAGGTTTCAAAAAGGGTCTTGGGTCTTTTTTGGGTCTTGATCTGAACTCTGTCTCACAGTCATTTGGGTCTTGATTTGCTCTCAACCCAATTAAGATCTCAGCCAGATCTTGACTACAGCCATGGTATACATACACATACTAAAAACATTTCCATTCATAATCAAGATACAAGTCTATATATGATTAATGGTGCAGTTTGTATTTCGGTAGTATAAAATGGAAATGCCTTTGAGTGGCCTACATAGTTTGCAAAAAATTGCATCTTGTCACATAGGGCAGCCCACCTGTCTGCACAGTAGAAAGGTAGAAAAGTGTAGAAAGTGTTTCCTACACTGTACTGTCACTAATATGTGATTTAAAGGTATTCGCAACTCTCCTGCAGAAATTGCCTCCTCAGAACAAGCTAGAAGTACTTCTAGACTTCCATTCACTATGCTTTATGCTAAACAGTAAGGGAAAAAAGCAATAAAGGAAAAAAATGGATTCACTTAATTAGTTATTTAAATCAAAGCAGCTCTGTTAAACCACAGCATAGCAGTAAGTTTACTTCACTCATACAACGGTTGCATACCAAAGATTCATTCTTGATGGCTTTTCAGACAGTACTCAGACATCATTTATCTTCAGGAAGAGACGGGAAGTTAGAGGAGGGCATGACCGAGACTGTACGCAAGATAAGCATACACTCCTCCGCCTCCAAATTATCAGCTTTTGAGGTCCTGGGGTTTTCCTTGGACTTGACCAGTCAGTATATTCCATAACATTCAACCAATGCTCTTGCTCTTCAGTCACTAATAAAGTGGGTCAGCTTGGCTCTCCATAAAATCCTCCAGGTTCAATTGCTAGGTACTATCTACAGCAAGGGTGCAAAATTATGGTCTGGGAGATGTACCCTCTACAGAGTTTAGTTTCAATCCTAATCTAACACACCTGATCTGGGCAATGAAGGCCTTAAGAGGCATCAGGAAATTATATTTAGATGTGTTAGATCTGAACTCTCTGCAGTGATAGATCTCCAGGACTACGATTGAACATCCTTGATCTACAGTGGCTATTTTGTCAGCGGTTTCAAAGCACAGCAAGAGTAGCTAGCATCCAGTTTGGGATAATTATGGTGGGACGTTTAAGGTAACCAGTTATTTTATCAAATAAATTAAAATAGAGCGGGACAAAGTTAACACATTAATAATGCGTAAAAGTAATAAATTATTAATATCAATCTTTTTTTTAGTTTAACACCGTTAACACTTTTTCCTAGTTTGTCCATTCAGACCATCCTTAATAGTACAGTTGCTCTCATGCTGTATGCTGCAATGACAGAACTCACAATTATAGCCCTCTCATTCAAACGCAGTTGCTAAATTGCCCTTCGAAGCACTTACAGCAGGCTACAGTGGACAGTGCTCTCAGACACCTATGGATAAATCAACAAACAACAAATTAACAAAAGCAATAGCAAAGTGAAATGCTTCAGCTCCCTCCACTGTAACAAACATTAACAAGCTATACAAACAAGCAGCCACTGTTGTTCACATTGAACACTAGTGATCAAAATAAGAAACTGTTCACTGTGTGGAAATCACATAAAAGAGAGCACAAGTTTGTCATTTACCACCTAAAAAGCCTTGCTGACCTGGGCAATCCTGTCCTTTCATACAGGAAGCAGTAAGAAGTAAGCAAGGAAACAAGAGGCATGTTTCCTGCTGCCCAGAAAACCCTTGACACAGCACCCATTTTCCATACATACTGACATTAAAGGGTGAATTTAATGTATTTCAATTGACATGAAACCTAATGCTTACACAAAAAGTTCACACTATACTCCGATTTCCAATGGCGCTAAAGCTAGAGTCTGTAGGCTTCTGGGACAATACAGCATGACACAGAGCAAAAGAAAATACAGACAGATCAGTTTCCCATTGACCAGCCAGAAAGGAAGAACTCAAGCTTGACTGCTGCTGGGCAATCTCAGCGGGATACTTGTTCTTGCTCTATACACACTGTTTTCAGTTATTGAAGGGTTTATGCAGACAGGCAGTTCCCACTGACACTTTACTCACTGCTAAACTATTGGCTAATATAGTGTGTAATTAAGAAGAGGGGGGTTTACATCAACCATGTTGAAAGCACTGAGGCAGGCCTTAGCACATTTCAATTTGTAATTGGGCTTCCCTCGCATTTTGAGGAGATGCTAATAACCCCATTGTCAGTGATACTTTTTCCGCCAGCCGCCAGTGAACACATTCGTGTGATGGGAGAAGGGGGGGGGCTGGGGCGGTGCGCCGCTCCTCTGGAGGAGGATATTTCCGACAAACGCGTTTCTCACTTTCGATCTGTGGCGCGCAATAATCCCGAGGCATACATCATGATTTTTCTGCCCTCCTAATGTCACCACATGTGCTGCACATCAAAGACATGAGAGTAAGCATGGTGGAGTGGATTACAATATCAGGACCAAAAAACTACCTCACCAGGCCTGACTTCTCCAACAGGGAGCAGGGATTTAACAGATCAACAGTAGAGCACACCTTGAGCTGTGGGACAGCTAAAGGCTGATAATGAACCCCTGTAAAAGGGTTTATAGCAAGAGCCAGCCATCAGGCAGCCTAACCTACTGCTAAGCCAGGCAGTCTGACACTCATCACTGAATATATATAACACTTGGTTAATTGGTGTCCCTCTCCTTTCATACTATTGTGCACTGCAGTACAAGGAATTAACATCAGCTGTTAATCACTGGGAACCTATAGAAATCAGCATTACGTTTTTCATCTGCAAAGATTACCCTTACTTCATAACTGTTTATACATTCAGAGATGCAAATCTTCACACACAATCACAAGACTAAATTACATGCTAAACCCATTTGCTACTAATTCAGCAAAATATGTCTTTATTTTTATGCTGCTTTCACATTTGATCAGCATCCTGGAACTTTTGGGACCCTGAAGAATAAGTAAATTGCAAACAAACCCTGGCACAAATAAATCTTTAAAAAGGCCTAGGTTCTGGATCAAAACACCCGGCATTGCAGTGTAATAGCTTTTAGGAGGATGGAACTTTTACCCGATGAGAAATTCACAAATTGGAATCATCTGGAGTTACTTGTGTGCTTTACCAACCATGCCCAAAATGGATCTTTTTAATGTATTCTATTCTGCAGAATGTTCACAAATGCTCCAGGAAACCATCCTGCATTCCAGACATGAAAACAGCTTTAATGCAGCACACACTTGGAATTAAATCCAAGAAAACATGGCTTTGTAATAACCATGACAAATAGATGGGTAGATATACAACCAGACAAACAGACGAAAAGATAGGCAATGATCTAGTCTCAAAGTAGATAATCACAGATAATCAATAAATTGCTGTAAATAGACAATTACAGTATAATTATTACAGTTTAATTATTATATTTTTATTATTTGATAACTTTGCGCTGTTCCCAAAAAACTGACAAATGATTCCAGTGTAGATAGACAGACAGATAAACAGATAGATAAACAGACAGACAGCTAGATAGATAGACAGACAGGCAGACAGGCAGACAGACAGGCAGACAGGCAGACAGACAGACAGACAGACAGATTTTTTACAGTTTATTTTTGTTTTTGCACCAACTAAAAATATAGTATTGTTACCAGCTCTAATTCAGGACCCAGGGGTACACACTAAAAATGACACTTCACTGTTTTGGTGCATCAAGTTCATTATGCACAGCAGACATGTAATGTCTGCAATCATGAAGTTGATGTTTTTCTGCAGAGATAAAATGGTACTCTCAGAGTTCTTCCTCATAATGTCCAGTGAAAGCGCCTATAAAAAGATTCAAAACGCTTTAAATAAATCATTGGGTTGAATTTACTTCTGAGTAGAAACAAATTATCTCTTTCAAAAAACTGTTTTCCAATAAGTGGCTTTTTAACAGAGAGCTGACTGATGCCCTGGACTTTAGCAAAACACTGTGGCCCCATTTACACCTGGCCACTTCTTGAGTAGCAGGATTATATCTGGATAAGAAAAATACAAGACTAAACGCACGCAAGATGCATTTAAAATAGATACAAATCCGATCATTTAAACCACTTCAGGAGTTGGTCTGAGATGCATCTGAGCCACGTTTTAGCAGTGTAAATGCATTCATCTCTCCAAGACACATTCGAGCATCTGAACCCCCTCCCAATACAACCGAACCTGATCTATGCCTGTGAGGAAGAAAATCACACCAAATGAAACAGCAATATGGATAGACACTACTGTGCAGGCTGACTGGATAAACAATTGGTAATTGGTTGCTGCGTAACAAGCAGATTTGCATATTCCGTCCCACACAGCAATCGGATTTTAGTCTGACTAACCGGAGACGCATTTGACTAGCAAGTGTAAATGCATGTGGCTAAAATCTTTTTAGGATATAATCCAGATACTACTCACAATAAGTGACCATGTGTAAACACTGAACTATGTTTATGATTGTTTCATATCATACATCATCATGAATTTCTCCCTATACCTGGTCAAGCACAAAATAAAAAGGGGATTTGGATAAAGTTAACAGAAAACTTCCAGTGAGTGCTCAAGATGTATGGTGGCCAGTAGCCAGACACTCTTGGCAGGCATCTTTCTGACATTTCACTTAATTGTGGCAAGGCAATAGCTCCACGTCTATTTGCCGCCTCTACCTTTGTCTCTTCCTGTCCCTTTTATTTCTCACTGAGCTGCAAGCCAAACCTGATAATCCCCAGCCAGATGTCCGCCCGCTCTGGGGTTTGTCTCACCTTATCTGAGGCACTGAGCTCTGAGGGCCTAGTTCTGCAGACTAAGGATAATATACATCACTTGGCAATGCGGGGGTACAGCTGATTTTGGTGAATTGTGCCAAACCAGATGAATAAGTCCTTGATTCAGTGGGGTTTGGTGATGTCTACAGATATCATAGATCATGTTACTGCAGCTGCACATGCAAACAATTTCAGGATTTTGTAACAGCTTCAGGAAAGTCACAGACTTCTGCAGAGTGTAACCACCTCAAACAGTGAGAAGAGCAAGACTGGTTCTCCTACAGAGCTTTCTGATATTATGATTAGTCCTATAGGGGAAGGCAAGAGTTTGGAGGCCTGAAGTCGAGGGAACACTTATTAGAGTGAGGCCAGAGGGTCTGGTGTCAATTAGTGGTTTGGGGTACAGAGGTAGAATGAGGGGGAAGTAATGCTTTTTTTAAAACTGAAACTTCTGTATGATGTGGAAAAAAGGAAATAAAGCACATTTGTGTGCATGTTTTTGTGTGTGTGTGTGTGTGTGTGTGTGTGTATATATA
>JAILXH010204232.1:19087-34818 GCA_023558415.1 Piaractus mesopotamicus
ATGTTGAGTCAGAATTATTCACAACAGTGGTGATAGGAACCAGACGTCCGGAGAATTGATGATGGTAAGAGAATGGTCAGTCTGAAGTTTTCTTTGGGGACTATTTTGCCTTAGAACATTGTTCATGTATCCCTCCACCATAAACGGATTACAATAAATGGACAAAAATAGGTTTTTAGACCAAAACATGAAACAGTGTATTCGTATCCATTTTGTGTAATAACTTTTTTTGAGGGGGACCTTTTAGGGGTATTAAACTCAGGCTTCCCTACCACCACCTCTCGGAACAGCTCTGACTCAGCAAGTTTCTCTAGAACAAAGCATTTCACACCAAACCACTCCGTGTGATTTTGTTGACATGTCAATCATTAAATTATGCAGAAAATTTGAAAAATCTATAGAGTTCCCCTTTAAGACCTCTTAAAGCTACCTCACAGACAGTTATTACACAAGATGGGTCAAAACCCTTTGTTTTGACATTGTTTTATGCCTAAAATGTATTTTTAAATACACTCATGTTGGAGGGGTTGCTGTAAGGTAAAATAATCCCCCAAGAAAACCCCTTTTTCACCATTACATTACCTTTATGAACATTTCATATTAAAACTCAGGAGACATGTAGGTCCACAGGTTAATTAGGATAACAAATATAGTGGCTATATTTGTGTTATAGATACTGCCACCATTGCAAATAAATCTGAGTGTCTCTACCTTAGCCCACCCTGAATGTCTTTGTTTACATCTCTTTATTTACATTGTTTACAAAATTGAATAATGCAGAATTATAAATGTAAAATATTAAGTGCAGTCCCCCTTTAAAACGCGCGTACTGCAGTGTTCTGGGAGTTGCAGCATTCACTGAGCTTTTGAATTCTTGTTAAGTCTAAATCTACCAGCAGAGGGCCACAGTATTTCATAACCAAGCAACATACTTACTTTGTATATTCCGAGAATCTCTGTTTAATTCCAGCTTTTCCACCATAATTTCATTTCAGCCTTGGATACGCTCTCCTTTTGAGTCTTGATTCAGTGTTTCTTCTTCTTGCTCTTAGTGATTTTTTTTCTTGGCAGTGTCACAAATAAAATTGAATTGCTGCTTCTCAGGGAAGATCATGGCTGCTCCAGTGTATCTGGGCGAGGGTTCGCAGGTTCGTGGTGGCGATCCATTCTTCACAGAGGCTATCAGCAAGAGGATGCGAGTTCCAGATCGGCTGAGGGTCGGCCATGGAAGCGTGGCTGAGGAACAGAGGCCTGAGGATCTACTTCCTGTCTACAGCATGCATGTACCAGACAGACTGGCCTTAACAGGTAAGACAAGCACACATGGATGAGTTACAAGCTTACTACCTTTAAAATGTGCTGAGCAGTTTTGTTAAAATGCTTGGTCAAGACTGATCCTGCAGAACCCAGCATTAGACAAGCCAAGTCACTTCATGTAGCCTATATGTAGATACTTGCACTGTAAAAATGAGCTGAAGATGGCGATTCGGCTGCATCATTTATGAAAAGTTATCAATTTACTCAATTCGTATAAAATTCTATAAAGTATGTGAATTTTTTTTTTTTTTTTTTAGCAAAAATATAGATTTAATGTAGTAATAATAATAATAAAGTGTAGTGTATTTTTTATTGTCAGTGTTTCTCTACTGTGTAAATAGTTTCTCCAATTACATTTATAAATTCACATTTATATTTTCATTTTAAAAATAGGTCTGAAATTAGGGGTGGGCGATATGATGATAATTTATGTCTTAATGTGCGTATTGTGGATGTCGTCAGTACTTAAAGAACGCTGACTAACTGCATGTTTTATTACATAGAGAGCATAATTAAGCCTGTTTAATTGAATTTAGTACAATGTAGTGTGTAAAACATTGAATGAAAATCATTGTAGTTTTACTATTATTATTATTATTATTATTATTATTATGATAGTAATATGTGGCACTAGTTACTAAATCTAAGAAAATAAATATGGTGATGCATATCGTAATGTAACATTTTTGCCATGTTGCCCACCCTTACCTGAAATATACCAAAATTTAAGATTTCAAGATGCGTTTAATTTATTTGAAGAATCATAATGGATTGTATTGTTGGGATCATAAAATTTTAGCTGACGATTAATTGCCAGTTAAATAATGGTCTTTTCTTCGATCTCATAGGCAGCCCTCAAAGAAAAGCCTAAAGTGGGCAAATTGGCTGATTAGCTATTTTGCTTTGTAGCTGTTAATACTTAAACTGATGACAGAAACAGCTCAAGCTTGAATAAACAAATATTACCCACTGCTGCCCTCTGAAGGTGTGTATAGGACAAATCGGTACGTCACAACAGCAGATAACTTAATTTCAGGTGCATAACATAGGTAAAACTGGACTGGTACAACATGATTTTGTACTAATCCTGAGAGTTATTGAACCAAGTTATTAGAAAAAAGAAAACTTTGTTTTTTTTTGTTTTTGTTTTTGTTTTTTTCCAAAACTGATCTGCCCAGGCTGAGTGTTTGGCAACTTCATCTTCATCTGGAAGAGAAAATGATTCACTAAAGTGTCATTGGCTTCAGCTGCCCTCATAATTTGCCCTCATATACATATAATTTAGGTGAAACACGTCCTAAATCATTAGTCTATAAAAGAATAGCGGGTTAAACAGGTTAATGGGCCATTGGACCTGTGTCCTCACAGGTTTGCAGACGAGCAAGAAGTGCACCTCAGTGGGCACCTAAAAAAAATAAATACATCCATATTAGTATAGGGATTGCTGTGTGCAGTCTTCAGTTTTATCATTGTTATTTTCTAGATTTCTTGTTATTGCTAATATCATTGATGATATTGAGAAAAAATTGTGATTATCTAACATAAAAACAAGCATTTTTTAAATAAATCATTAGAATATACTGTCCAAATTTACACACAATTCTCCCAGACGTGAGTTTGATCATACATAAACACTCTGAAGATGAAATTTGCATGAGCTCATTTTACGACCAGATTTGACCGTATGCAACATTGTGTTGTGACACAAACATTGTGAAAACTTACAACTGTGGAAAATAATTGCATTCAGCTCCAATAATTGCGATCAGGTGATTATGTAATAATTGGGCCAGGCCCAGGAATTGAATGAAATTGTTGAGTGGCCAGAGATTCACATCCGTTGCAGATATTGCACTGAAATATTTTCAATCTTGGCAGACGCTCCTGACCTCAGTCCACGGCCGCTCTTCTCCAAGCAAAGTGCCTCGTCAATGCGGGATCTGCAGCGTGGAACGTGGGATAAGGAGGCATACACACGAGAGCCCGTTCAGGTAATCTGACTTAGCAAATGTTAGCAAATCTCCCTTTAGCTCTACTTTGTCTTAAATCAGATCTCTAGAGACAGTGACACAACAGGTCCTACTAAGATAAAGATTCCTTTGTTTTTGGTTTGTGATTTAGTGACAGGAATGCCTGGAGACAATGAGTTGGTGTTTTGAATCTGATAAGCGTTGTGTGTAATGCTGACAGTATTTGCTTGCTGTTGTTTATCTACTCGTTATCTATTGTGTTCCAGGTTTAAGGTGACAGGGTCATTGTTCTGACCAGATGACAGACCAATAGGCAATGCACTGTATCACAGTATTGTAAAAGTTAAGAGACTGTAACTTGTTTTAACAGTCTGCTGTATTACCTACAGAGTCCACTACGCAGATCGTATAGTGACCAGACGTTCGGTAGAACCCCACCTGGAACCCCCACACACTCCAAACAAGCACTACATTCTCCTTCTATGTGAGTAAGCAGCACAGAGTGAAATTTTACGAGTCAGCCTGTTGGGGGGAACCCCTTACATTAGTGGCAATGACATTATTGGGTCTTTGATTTGACAGACTAGTAGAGAGATGCTACTCCCTGAAGTGCAGAGTTCAATTCAAGAGTAGCATAGGTTTCACAGTTAACAGGCCTTGCTAACTGTAAAGCTACCAGCAGAGGGCGAGACTCAAACAGGGTTATTATAGTTTTGACATTTTCATTAGTTTATATTTTTTAATTTCATTGTTTATTTTGGTTTTCATTTTCAATATCGTTTCAGTTAGTTTTAAAAGTGTATTGATAGGTTTAGTTTAGTTTTTTTTCATAAGACTGACTGCTTCCTTCCTGTAGGAGGTTGTGAACTTTACTCAATCATCACCAAGTCCTGGGAATGTACCACTTGACTTGCACTACAAAGCTGTCCTACATGCATTGAAAATAGGAAAGCTAAGCCAAAAATATAATGTGCATTAAAACAAACTAACAATGCTATTAAATAGAAAAAATTGCCTTTTGTATTTTCAGTGCATGTAGGACAGCTTTGTAGTGCTAGTATTTGCCTTCACGTTTGTTTTCATTAACAATAATAACCCTGGACTCAGCCGGGTTCCTGCATTATAGTGTGTCGCCATCTTCTCTTCAATACAGTGTTTGACATCACTATAGTATTATACTTAAACAAGGATACACAGTCTTCAAACTCTTTTTATATTCACCATTAAATAATAGGAATTGAACCATTTTGTGGACATTGTATTTAATGTTGGGCTGGGTATCGGTTTATGGCACAAACCATGCTACAGAGTATAGAAAAATTCATACTTCATACTCATTTAAGCCGCACCCACTTTCTGTTTGTTAAACCACATAAGGCATCGAGAAACCTATTGTTATTGTATAGTAATTGGTATGAAAGTTTAGGTATCGGTATCAAAAACATCTGAACGATACCCAGCCTTAAGGTGTACTCAGTTCAGCCAGTCTGGTGAGTTCCCTGTTCAAACACACCTGAATCAACTCACCTGTTAATTATCAGGCCTCCTCCACCAGCTGTACGTAAGCTCAAACGCAGGCTAGTTATAATGTAAGTATTTACTAAGTTCAGATCTGTGTATTACTGAATCAAACTGGGTTACACCACAAAAATTATTTAACTTTTTATATTACTTAGTACTTGCTGAATATGCAGACCTGTTGGGGGAACCAATGGAAACCTCAAAGAAGACAAAACATGACCTAATTTTTTTGCAATGAAGATGACTAACCTGTGTGCTGTAGTTTTACTTCCAAATGTAATTATGACCCTGGTTTTAACTCCAAACGTGAAACGTACAGTTATACTGTGCTGCTATACTAGCACAGTAAAGTAGGTGTTTTATTGGACGTTTGCTAGATATTTGATTTTCTCTGTTCCATTACTCCTGAAATAAACGTGCAAAAATGATTAGGATATTATCATATTGTATGGATATGGTAATACATTCAAAATTTTAAATGATTACAAAAAATGAACAAAGTAATATTGAGACACTTGAATGAGAGTGAGGAAATAAAGAATAAACAAAAAAGAATAACCTATATTGGTACTAAATGTTATAAAATGTAAAAAAAATTGTAAAAACAATCCTGTAAGCTTGTACACTTTGGGCCTCATTCACCAACCGTTCTTCAGGAGAAATTTGGTCTTAAAACCCACTTGCGCAGTTTTCACGAGAATTCGGACATTCACCAGTGTTTTCTCATTTGGGATTTGTTCTTAGGTAAGACCAGAATCTACACACATTCAAGAGCACAAAGGTGTGGACAGTTTTGCGGTTTAAGAACACGTCATGAATCTGACGTAGACATTTTCTTAGTTCTCAAGAACAAATTGAAGAAAAAACTTAAGATATTGGTAAAGGCCTATTGCTCTCTTCTAAACTGGATATTTTTCCATGGAAGCAGGTTTGTAGATTTTATAGAGCATGAGACTCTTAATGTCAGGGTCGTGGGCTCGAGCCCCACGTTGGGCGTGACTTGTGATTGCTTTTGCTAAATTTCCTTCGGGATCAATAAAGTATCTATCTATCCATCCATCTATCTGTCTTGTTCTGAATATGTTACCATCGTGTGAAAGCGGCATACGCATTAGTTCGTTTTTACTAGTTAGGACATGACTTAAAGTACACCGAATTTAGTGAAAGGACAGTTTGAAACTAACCCAGTCCAGGTGTAGTAGTTGTGGTTGACCAGAGAAATCGCTGAGCTGAACTGCAGCCCTCTAGGACTCGAGTTGAAAACTTGTGTTAGTGTTTGTGTCTCATGTAAGTGTTTTTTAATCCTACTTCTGGGGACCCACTGACCTGCACAGTTTCAGCTGCTCCCCCAGCACACCTGACTCGGCTCACCAACTGCTTATCGAGCCAGTTCATGAGCTGGATCAGATGCGGTGAATAGTTGAACCTCTGCAGCGCTGTGGTTCCCAGAAGCAGGTTTACAAAATAAGGTATAATGTGGTATTAAATAACTGGTGCTCCTCTTGTTTGTCCTGCTCTCGGCCTGCCTTCAGTAGCCGCCGTGCTGGAAGAGCGCCCCCTGTAGACCCAGATCCGCCCCTGCCTGAGCCCCTGCAGTTCCCCAACGGCCCACCCAGCCTACTGTCCCCACAGAGCATGCTGCAGGCGGCCAGACAGCTGGGCCAGCAGGCATCAAAGAAAATCCTCCAGACTGTCACTCAAAAATACTCTTCCAGGTGAAATGCCCCCAGATCCCACCCTTTCCCTAGCCCCACCCTCGCTTAACCCCCACCCCTACTGGCTGCCGTGGCTGCTAACAAGCTAACATGGGGAACTTAAAGCATTGTGAACCCCCTAGTGGGGATTCTTGAGCTTTTTTGAGCTTTTTTGAGTTCTGTTAGTGGCCATTGACGCTTCTGCCTGCTGTGTTCTTCACTGCTTGCTCTGGTTTAATCAGTTCGCTGCTTTGGCTGTGCCTATAGTGTAGCTTAGTAACCCTTTGCCTCGCTTGCTAGAGCTCGTAGATCACTCTTGTGACAGGCATTAAAGAGGTTCTAGTTCAATGAATGCCCATTCCTGTGGGCTCTGGTCTTTCTTTTGTGTTTGAAGGTTCGGTTTCCCAGAAAACCCTCCACCTCAGCCAGTCGAGGTCCACACTGATCAGACCAGGAAAAGGTGATAGAGGCTTCTTCTGGTTCTATTTGTCGATACTTGGATGAATTTAGAGGAATTTGCATTTTGTCGTTGTTTTTCTTTAAAGAAATGTAGCTGATCAAACAAGACATGTTTGTTGTCTGAAGTTTGCTTCTTTAGCTGTTCTAACGAGTAACAGAAGCTAAAAAACCCACTGGTTAGCACTGTGGAAGCTGCATACCTTCACACTGGAGTGTCTGATACTGTCTGACATACTGTTTATTATAAAAATGGACAAAAGTGAGCTGCATGGCTTAAAACGGTAGTATGGCTGCTCACAAACATGATCAATACTAGAAAAAATTAAAGTGGCTAAAAATGTTTTCTTCTTCTTTTTTGGATATTCAAACAGTGATGCCTGGTTGAATAATTTAAATCATTTTCATTTTTATGATTTAATTTTAAATTGATTTTAGCAGCATTTTCCAATTTAATGACCAAATTGTCATTACCGCAACAGGAAATCTGTAAAGAATGTGTTTATATGCGCTTGGAATGAAGAGTTTTTGAATGAGAGTGCTGTGTTGGTTTTTGGATGTTAGGAGATGTGAGGCTTTTCTTAGTGTCTGTTTTAGTCTAAGCTATTGTTGCTTTGTCATCCACCTTCTCTTATGGTGGTGAGACTGTCATCTTCATGTGCACTGTGTGGTCTTTTAGTCATGAAAGGAAGTTGAATTGGAGCAGTGCAGTAATTAACATTAAGAGTAATGCAGATGGGAAAGAGCTCTGATCTGAACTAAAGTGTCTCTCCGATGCTGTTTGCTCGTCTCAGCACCATGCAGGAGTCCTGGCTCAGTCCTGAAGAAGAGACGGGAACTGCAGTCGAGTTCATCGTGCTTCGCAGACAGGTCAGTTCATACAGCCTTACTTTGACTGTTCTTATCGTCACTGTCGCACAAAAACCTTGTATCTGATTAACGTTCTTTTACGCAATTTGGAAACTCCAGTTATTTTTTGTATTGTGTTCAGATTATACAATGAACAGACCAACAGAAATGGTCCAGAATGACTTCAGAAAATCTGGTTACTTTAACTTCCATAATAAGTTAAGAGGAATGGGCCTCGTTCACCAACTGTTCTTAAGAAAAAAAATTCTTCTTAAGACCCACTTACACAGTTTTCACTTAAACTTCTGACATTCACCAGTGTTTTCTTAATTGGGATTTGTTCTTGGGTAAGAACAGAATCTACGCACACTCAAGCACAAAAGTGCAAACAGTTCTACGGTTTAAGAATATCATGAATCTGACGTAGACTTTTTCTTAGGACCTTTCTCAAGAACACATTTAAAACTAAGATATAAAAAACTAAGATATATGGTAAGATATTGGTGAATGAGGCCCATTGTTTTTTTTCTCCTCTGTTTTGGAGATATTAAGATTTGTTCTGACATCAACATTATATTGGACTAGTGTTGATCCGTTGATACACTGCCTGTGAAAAGGTTGGGGGTCACTTAACTTTTCTAAATGTTCTTAAAACAAACAAGCATGTTGTTGCAGTTACTTAACACATTGAAGAAAGGCGGTTCATTTTGAGGAAAACAAGATCACTCATGTAATTATTGTGCCAGTATTTATGACGGTGCTATCTCGGAATAATGCAAAATCTCCTTGTTCTGATGGCAGCGCTCAAACTTTTCAGCTGTTTAAAGGGGACCTATTAAGCTTTTTTGGTTTTTCACTTTTCCTTAGTGTGTTTTATAGCCTTTTTGTGCTTGTAAACGGTCTGTAAAGTTGCAAAGCTCAAAAGTACATGCCAGAAGGGGTAACTGTTTCCCATACAAACCGCTTTTCTCAGCTGCCTGAAACGGTATTCCAGCCTTTTTCCTTGTTACAAGATGATGCAGTCTCGTAACACAATCCTTATTGCCCACCTCCCAGCAAGCTTGGCATGCCCTCACACAACGCACAGCAACTACTGGACGTCGGGAAACAGTTGTTCAGTTTTGTCACCGTAACGAGGATATGCTGACCTGACTTTCAGGCTCAAACTGAAACGGCAGAACCGACACCGTTGGAATAGCCACATCAGTGTTTACAGCTGCTCAGGAGAGCAGGGTCTGTCTGCAGACTGCAAGACAGGCAGAACTGCTCTGGGGCTGACCAGTTAGAACAGAGGGGGCGAGCTGATCAATCAGACCACACTGGGTTCATCTGGAGGCGGGGCTTAAAGATACAGGAGCTCAAATAAAGCGTTTGACAGAGGGTGAATAGAGATGTGAGAAAAAATAATATGTTTTTGGAACATTGAAGCATGTAAATCTATTCTGGTAGACTCCAAAAATTAAATTATGAAGATTGAAAATGAGCATAATGGGTCCCCTTTAAACCTCCTTTGGACCAGAAGATGTTGTGCATTTAACAATAGTTTGGAAAACTACCAGGTTCTTTATTTAGGCAAAAAAGACTTGTATTCAATAAACATGAAGCTGAGCTTTGCGAAATAGAAAATAGCTGTTGAATGTTAAGTCTGTCGTTTTTTACATAAAGCAGTAAATCAGTTGAAATCTGCTGTCTTTTTGGTTAGAAACCACATAAGCCAGTCTTTTTGAAACAGCTTAAGAACTTGACATGATTTGATGCAAGTCTGTGATTATCTAGGTGTGCAGTGTGCACAGTGTTAATCGGTGATGACGAGATTGCATTACGTCTTGGCTACGTTAGCCTTGTAGGTCCAGTTCCAAACTGAAGAAGCAAACCTTAGACACCAAACATGCTTTGGCTGATCAGCTACATTTAGGCTAAGAGGACAGTTGTGAAAAGCAAACATTTATTCAAGTTCATAAATGTCCTCAAACTTTTGAGGAGCTGTGTATGTGTTGTACAATAGTCAGGCAAGGTTTATTTTTGCCATTGTGATTCACAAAGTAACCAGAAGAGGGTGCTACATTCTATCTTATAGAGATGTTCAGACAGCAGTAGCCAAGAAATGAACTCATCAGCTCACATGCCTACAGTCCACTGTAAATGTTCCTCAAAGTCCATTTCTCACGTTGCTCTGGCAGGTGGTGAAGATGAGCAGGAGGATAGCGGGGCTGGAGAGGCAGAACGCTGAACGCAGGCAGAACGAACTGGTGCTTTTCTCTCTGCTGCTGTCTGCCTGTCTGCTTAATGGCTGGCTGTGGATGCGGAGATAACCCTGCAGACCTCTGGCTGATTAACTCCACTCCTCCACATCCTCTCCAACAGGGCTCAGGCAAGCTGCCCTGCTACTAAACCATGCACTTGTACAATACATAGCTTAGGACTGCACTGTAATGTGAGGGAGGTTTGGGTCAAGAAAAACCAGAGTGTTGCATATGGGCAAGTTAAGCTTTTTCTGTTGGGAGGCACTATGAAAACATTACTTCAAGGAAAGTTACAAGTATATTCACAACTCTCCAATCTTACAAAAAACACAGAAGCACTTTCCAATTGAAAAGTCATAAAGGGGAATTCCACCCAATTTTTAAAATTTCTGCTTTGACACATAATTCAGAGTGGTTTGATGTGTGGTTCATTGTAGAGAAATCACCCAGCTCATATTTCTTTACAGTGGTGATGATAGAAACCAGGGGTAACAATGTCTACAACACACATGTGGACATTTTATTTACTATCCAAGTCCACCATCGAACCTACCTGCGTTCTGCGGTTTATAATAGGACAGTAGTTTCAGTTGTTTAGGTACTGTTTTGTCTTACAACATTCTACATATACATGTGCCATGAATAGTTTTAGGGCAAAACCTTCTCAAAACTATCGTAAAGCAATGTAAACGTTGATGTTAGGTATGTATTTTGTAGCTGTTTTATGCAATAACATTTTGTGAGGGAGCTTTTTAGAAGCATTAAACTCTTCAGTTGTCTGGTTCCCATCACCATCACTGTGAATTATTCTGATTCCAGTTTCTCTAGAACCGAGCATTCACACCGAACAACTCTAAATTACTTTGTTTATGTCATAACTCTTTGAAAATCAGTGAAATTTCCCATTGCCTACTGTTACAATACAATGCAAGATTGACTCATTGTGACAAAACAGGCTGGACAGTAAATGTGACGATTGATTTATTTTGTATTTAATTTTGAACTTGCGTCAGATTGCAGTTCAGAGTTTCTGAGATGCAGAGAGGCGCTACAATAAATAATAGTCATTTACACACTTATATAACCGAAATCATGAATATGCTGGAGGACTTGATAAATAAGTCTATGTTTTATTGTGTTTTGGATTTCCAACAGATCTTGCCAGTTTTGTCTCTCAAAAAGAATCGCACTAATGCTTTTATATTCATGCATGAAGTTTACCTTTTTTATTTCACCTTGTTGGACTGTGTTTGTAATGTAATACGTAAGCCTATTTAATCTAGTTTAGTAGGAAAATACTGTCTAGAGTCTTGGACGTTGTTGCATGCCTTCCTTCCAAGTACATGCAAAAGCTGCTTGAGTAAGCAGACCAAAAAAACAACAAAACAATCAATTGCTCAGTATATTTATTTATTGAAAAATTAAATTAAATTTTGTCAAGAAAAAAAAAAAATGTTATTTGGAACATGTTCTGGAGTATAAACCAAATAAAAAATGTCAAACCACAAAAGGACAACTGTATGAGATGAATTTTGTAAAAACAAAATATTTAATTAAAGAGAATACAATTGAATTAAAAATGAATCATGATTGTACAGTAATAACATTGTCAAGCAGCAACTAGAGTACACACTTTGTGATGAAAAGTACTACACAAATGAAGGAAAACATTCCTCACTAGAAGAAGGCAAAAACAGCCATCTCCGGGCTAAAAAGGGTAGATGCTGTACAAAATTCAAGACCAACAGGAAAAAAAAAACAACACATTTTCCTAGATTGTCCTGAGCTGGACTATAGCACATTCTCCTTTTGAAGTTCAACACAACGTTGTTTTGAGTAACAAATGTAGCAAGACCTTCAAGACGGATAAGGGTGAATGAATCTTAGGTGGGAGTACAGAGATGGCTTCACTCAGAGTTTTCTTTATATCAACCTCCACCATTAAAGGTGGTAGCAGCTAATGTCAAGGTCAGACCATTTATTATAGGCATATTTTGTCTACAGTCTCATGAGACCTATATAACAGAGTACTTTGAAATGTTACAAATTAAGGCACCTTGCTTGAAAGAAGCAACACTGACGTGGTTGTTTGTTGCTAAGAACATACTGTACAGTTATAACTGTGGTTACAGTCACTGATCCCACCCAAGACTCAATCAACAGCTCTAGGGTCCATTGTCCTGTTTCTATGCCCAAAATTGCTGGAAATGTTTAAGTTCTAAAAGGAGACTGGTTTTAAAAATGCCAGTTTTGAGTCATATTTCAACAGTGGTTGATTTAATCGTGCTGGAATGATTACCTGTATTCATATTTGAAAGAAAGAGTACTTGGAAACTTGTGCTCAAAGGACACATGAGAGTAAACTGATGGGCAAATTTGTGCAGGAAATGTCAAGTACCAGTTGAGTAATACAGACAGGGGGCTCTACATTTATAGGAAGAACCCCTTTACTGATCAGTTCCTTGCTGATGTCTTCAATCCATAAAAATAATCTACATGAATTAGACAGAATTCAACAATAAATTCACAATTACCGTTGTCATCTTTAGGTGAAACATTTTTGGGAATCAGTCAATTCAGAGATAACCAATTAATACTACAACATGAAGAGTTGGTTTACTGGACTAGGATTAGGCCTAGTCTAGGATAAAATTGTAATAACAGGTGATTTACCACTGAAAAGCCTTTTTAGACTAGGATTAAGCTTATTTTGGGTCCAGAAAACTGGCCCATTTTAAGTCTGTAAGTGAAACCACCTAAGTTCATGCAGATTTAAGGCACTACTTAAGGTTATCAAAAATATACTCTTTATTTGTTTTGAGTTACTTTGCACAATAAGAGAGAGAGGTATTTCAAAATGTTGATGAAATGTTTAAATGAAGAGTCATTTCTGCGAGCTGAAGGACTGAATACCAAACAAAGATGAAACACAAAACACTGATTTGTATGTTTTCAGGGCCTGTAGAAAACTGCTTTAATAATGCAGCAATTAAGTGTCTTGGACGCTTAACGTTGACCAAACGGTAATATTTCTTTGGTCCTGTATTTTTTATTGATGATCAAAAATGGATATGAACTTTTTTTGAGATGTGCAAACTCGTGAAGACTATTTCAAAGCGCAACAACAACGCACTAAGCAAACGCATTATTTCTGTGTGCACAAAACAATACTGATTCAGTACCAGAGCGTTGCTTCCATTTGGCAGGAAATGGCATGCAGTGAATGCAAATCTCAGTTGCAGATAGTTTGCTCTGAGATATTAAACAATGCACTGATAACTAATGTTCCATTCTGCTTCCAGCCGTGCTTTTTTTTTTCTGTAACCTTTGGTCAAAAGCTAAATGTCTGTTACGCGTTCCCTGGAAAACTGAGAAAGTGAAAACACTGTGAAATACACCTCCATCTCTCATACACAACACAACTCTGGCTGCAACCAACCATACTGTTCATAGTAGACAATGTACTCATAGTAACCATTATGTAAAAAAAGACTGAAATGGCAAGAGACTTCACAAAGCCTGACATATGAAGTGACCCCACACGTCCACCACATTAAGAGATGTGGTGCATTTCGTGAAAGGTGCGGTGACACTTTGTAGTGCTGGTTTTAAAAAATAAAACCCAACCCAGAATTCTCTCACATCACACACTTACACAAACAAACCCAAAACCAGTTGGGTCATTTGACATTTTGCATACACAGCAATGTAAGATTCTGGACCTGCACAGAGCATCCTGTTGGTCCAGTAGACCCATCTATGCACCGCCCACAAACGCGTTCTTTAGTAGCTGCTGTTGCTGTTGATGTTCAAGAAGCTTTACAGAAAACTGACAAAAATCCCATTCAAACAAGTGAGAAGTTCTAGTGCTCAGCTCAGTTTTTGTCAAAATACCTACATTTCGAGTGTGCAGTTTTTGTGTAGTTTTGGTCATACTGTTATGACAGATGGGGAGTATTTTTTCTGTTGTGGTATTGAGCTTAAAATTAGCATGGTGGCGAATTCCGTAGTCATTGCTTCCAATCTGCCTAGCTTCATTTCCACAGCCCATATCCATAGTATATTTTAAACTGGAGACTCTAACTGAAGGTAGAGCTAAACACTAAACACTGTAGCTGTCTGATGTGAATAATTTTGGTAATTAGACAAATACTGGTATTTAGAGTTGCGATTTCTCAAGTCCAATGAGGTTTTGGTCTATGTTCTGTGAATCTTGACCAACCATGCAACAGTTTTTATGACAGAATGCACTTGTGGGTGCAGCATGGATGGGCCAGTTCTCTTCAACACTGCATTCCTCACAGTGCCTATTTTAGTTCCCCAGGCCATACACATTCAGTTCTATCTTACATGTGTCTTACAGTATTTAGATACAGTATTTACATGTAATGACTGTTCCGCTAGTTCCCATACCATCGTATACTCAAGTGCCAAGATTGTAACATTGGTATATGTGCACTACACAAAATATAACCTAGAAATAACATTGGAAGCTAAAATGGAAAAAGTAGTGCAATAAATGCAAAATTGGTTGCCAATACATTTGGTCCTAAACTCTGGAGGAAGAAAAGGCCACCAGAGAATACTGTACAAAAAAGTTAGTTAATCGTAACTGACATTGTATACTGAGGCTTTTGTTCTGTACAAGGCATAAAATATCACTAAAAATGTAGTGCATTTCAACACACCATTAGTGTCCCCCCCAGGAAAGAGCTGATAGAAGAGCATACTGTAGAATAAAGGAATCCTTCACCTGTTTTGTGTATTTATGTGTGTATATGTTAGACAGTTCAGATGAGGATTTCCACCATCTCGTTGTCCACATCCTGCTGTGGCGGTGGTTGAGGCAGGGGTTGCTGAGGAAGAGACTGTACGGGAGCTCTTCTCTCTAGAGTGCTGCTGTGGAACACCGGAACATCTGCAGGAAAACAAACCCTTCTTACTACAGCTGATACCACAACCTGTGAACATAATCACGTATGAGTTCTGAATGTTGATTAAAATGTCACTCATTACAGACTGCACTGCCACCGGGGGTCAGTGTGCCAACGTCATGTAGGACAGGGTGATTAGATTCATATCACTCACTTTATTTTGATATAGTTTATTTACAGATGCTTTAATTGTTAAACTATTTGGTGAAACTCGGCTGATCATCAATAGTGTTAGGTTTAGGATCATGTTGAGGCTTTGCATAGAAGATATGGTACGTTTAGGGTCAGATCTGGCAGAGTCTATTACATTCAATTTAAGGTCTAAACATTAAATTAATGTTAATTAAAGCCAAGGTGACTATCTACAAAGCATCTATAGAGCAATGGTTCTCAAACCGGTCCTCAAGGACGGTTTAGATTTTTGGTCCTTTAGTTATTCCGGTAACAATTTGTTTAGAGCGTTAGGTGTTACCAGAATAACTAACATCTATTACGCTATTAGATTCTAATAGACTAGACTATTAACAATTATATTCATCTTTTAATCCTGAAGATAATGACTTTAGGGTCTTACTAAAATACACTTTTAGAGGGCATTTATGGTCAGCATTCAACATGCAACACCTTTGAAACTGTGTTTACAGTCAACAAAATAGGAAATAAGATTAAGAGAGAATAAAGTTGCTGTTGAAGATGTGTGGCCTTCAGTCTCTTCCTGTTTAGAGACACTTTGTTAAAAAAAAAAAA
>JAILXH010204305.1:28703-43566 GCA_023558415.1 Piaractus mesopotamicus
TTTAATGACTTTTACCAAACAGGGGAAAGGCATTAAAAGGCGGTCCACCCCGTCTCACTGTTGATGTCCCTTTTAGTTCCCCTTTCTCCTCCTCTTTTTCTCAGTCCCCAAGCCCTCCCTCCTTGTTTGGGTTGTTTTTAATCAAAAGCAACTTGTCTGGTTATTATATTGGATTGCTGATGGTGTTGTCGTAGCTAAAAAGAGATTTTTGTAAAGTGTGAATAAATTATGTATCACGTTTCCTTTCTTTGACATGAATTGTTGTGTGTATCATGATTGATATCTAATAGTTGTTTGTTTTTTGTTTTTTTTGTCATTCTTTTCATTTTGCTCTTTTTTTTTTTTTTTCGCTTTTTTGTAATACTCAAAACCAAATTTTTTGTAAAGATGTTGGCACACTGAATTATAGATTTATATGGTTGCTAACTTTCACTTCGAGATACTTTTAAGAAAAAGAAAAATACTTCAATGAAACCTAGAGAAAAGTCACAGAGAAATAAAGAGCTGTCACTTGTCACCAAACGAGATCTCTTCAACTTTGACCTTAAGCTTTATGTGGCGTTTTCACCTGGCTTGGAGAGCTTTTTTTGATTAGCTGAAAGCTAACGCAAAGGTTGTTTTGGGTTAGTAAGAAGCATAGAAGCAGGCTGTACAGCCTTTTTCCTGCCTCCTGTCCTGTTTCACTGTCGTCTGAGGTTGTTTCTCACTCGTTGGGGTGGGGAAGTGAGGTGTAGTGTGAGAATGTGGGGGGTAGTACAGGCATGGATCAAAACTCGCTCTCTTTCCTCTCTGTGCTCTGTGCTCTGTCCTCTTGCTCTCTTTCTCAGTTTCCCTGCTTCTCTCTCAGTGCTCGGAAAGCCAGTCACTTCTGATAGCCTGCATGTTTAGCTGTCATTGCCACTGTCTAGTTGTTAAATTTATTTATTTTTTTTTTTTTTGGGTTTGTTTTAGTTTATTTTTTTTAAACTTTGTTAAAAAGACAATTAGTTCAGGTGGTGTCTTGTGACCAACAAGCAAACTTTAGCGTCACGCTATCATGTCTATCAACTTACTCGAAACTTGGCAATAATGACTTTTCACAGCAGTTCCAGACCTTCTTTTACCCGTTCACATTGATTAGGCAGAAATGTCTGGCTTTGCCATAGACGTCCTCTCTTCCTTTTGCCGTTTCATGGTCTGTTTTTTTTTACCTTTCTTGCTCTGTCAGTAGGGGTAGTTGTGCAATGGTCAGGATTGTGGTTGATTCAGCTGGAAGTCAATAAGTATTTAGGCAATGTCACTATATGATGCACTGGACCAACTCTTGTTTACCATTTATGGAATACCAGCAAAACACTTGCACAATGTTTTAAAAAGAATGTTACGTATATATAAATATATATATATGAAAAAGATATAGATATAAAAAACAAAAAAAACAAATAATGGCAGCTGTTTTTATTCTGATATTAGGAAGTGTTTAAAAAAAAAAAGCCTAATGGTAAACAAGGCGTTTTGGATTTTACTGTTTCTCCTCCAGTTCTCTTGGTTCTTCTCCTCTTCTGAGTAGTGATGTGTTTATAACAGGGTCAGCTTGTTTCCTTTACACCTCTGTATTTTTTCCTACTCATGGTCAAATAAATTCTATATCTGTTTCAGCTTTTGTGTTGTGTTCATTTTCACCACTAGGCTGTTGCGAGGTTTGAGTCAGGAGCTTTAATGTGGTTAAGGGAACCTCAAAGGTAGAGGGTCATTAGATCATACGGTTATGACGTGAGCTGTACGTTAGTACGTGTATTGGGATCAGAGATCTCAAAAAATAAAAAAAAAAAAGGTCCCTGAATACTTTTCGGCTTGGCTGCAATGTTCTAAGAATAGCCAAAAGGGGAATTTTGGCCTAAAACTAATGTGTTGAAGTTATGTAACATTATGTAGAGCCGCACTAGTTTGGCACAATTTGTGATTTTGCACATTTTTGTGTTTTTATGAATCTGCATTCTCTACTACAATAACCAGCATGCGTTACATAAAATTAAAATGAAAAATAAACAGCCAGCCCTAAAGAATCTGCCTCGAAGTGCTTGTAGTTTTACTCGGTGTTTCTCCCACGTTCAGGCCAAATCATCACACAGCAGTTTTTCTAATCTTTAAACCAGAAAATCTCATTTTGTCACTATTGTAGCACCACTAAAAGAGGCAAGTAGGCATGTTTACAACAGGTGTGGCAGTGGTTGTGTTTTTTTTATTATGGCTGGAGTGTCCCTTTAGTTGGACAGAACATTATGTGGAGGTTCTTTAAACTTTTGAAAAAAATTCTCACACATCTCATTTACATTAGGCGCTGTTTGAAGTCGTCTTTAGGGAACTAAAGGTGGTACCTTCTACATTTGAAAGTGTGTTGAGTGTTCAAGATTTCTGAGACTGCTGTCCTCTATACTTAAAAAAAAAAAAAGATGGTTCTTTAAGGGTTCTTTAGTAAAAGGAATGGTTCTATTTTGTACCATAAGTATATAGAACTGTTTCATGTTTAAATGGTTCTTTGCATGCTGGGATGGTTCTTCAGATTGACGAAGAATGTGTTGTATATGGTTCTGTGTGATTATAGGACCAAAAAGAGAACTATATCTTTTACGAAAGAACCATATTTTTTAAGAGAGTGAGGTGCATCAACTCGCATGACTCTTCACGCTGTCATAGACCGTAGACGTGTCTATGTAGTCTGCTACACAAGTGTTTTCTTGGCTGCTGATGTGCATCTCGTCCAGCAGGTGGAGTTCCTGTTCCACTGCACTGTTGTTTCTGGTGTGCTGACAATCTGAAGTTTTCCTTAAGAAGCCTGAATACATCACAAGATGAACTAGACGATAGACTGGTTGTCTGCACTTCAGTCGTGACATATCTTCTCTGTTTTGTGTCGGAGAGAACGGAGATCAGTGCTGCATTGTCAGAAACTATCAATTTGACTGGGAGAGGTTTACCACAGCTGAGGCCCTGCGGTATAGTCTGATAAACAGTTTATCTTTTCTGAATGTCATGGAACTTTGAAGGAATCCACTGAAAATAATGACCCAAGAGTTCAGCTCTGCTTCTGAGATCACCTTCTGTTTTATGCAGTCATTTGAGGTAAAAACCTTCAAATCGTCAATCTGCATGAATATATGGATAAACTTTCCCTCCACAGCACCAACAAATGATGCAGAGTAATTACCACGCAGCCAATTTCTGGCAAAAATCTTGGCAGCAAACATGCACTGCTTCAAAATAAAAAAATCATGCAAGTCATCATTTGTTAACATCTTGTCAATAAGATATTCGAGTGCCCTGAATTTGTATTGCATACATCCAAACGAAAGTCACAGAACATTCCATGTGTACAGTGTGGAAAGTATAGGCTCTAGGATAGTATAGCGCTCTCCAGAAGCTTCTGTCCACCTGGAAATTTCTACTCTGAGACTTAAGTTGTTGAGGGGGTGGATATTTTCTAGACTGTAAGGAGACCCAGTATGTCGCACATACCTGGCAGCATATCTAACCCAGCATGAACAGTAAGCATGTGACTCTAGCAGCACTACATACGGCCATGTAGTCTTTCTCAATTACGTTTCCATACGACATTTTTTCTAACGCCAATCAGTCATGTTTCTGCACATTTTATTTATTTATTTTTTAATGAAAACATCCAATCAAATTCATATTAATGTAAAATGAAACAGTGATAAAAAATAATAACGTGTAACACATAGTACTGCCTTTTATTTACAACACTACACTCGTGGGTCGCACCGCCGAGGCAGATGAGGAGCGGGAGTGCTGTGTTGCTGCTGGATGTGACGTGGATGTGATAATTCTGTGCAATGCAATGGTGACAATATCACACTACAATGGCCCCAAAAAGCATCTGGAGACTTGTCCCTTACTTAAAATGTTCATTGCATTAGGAAATACATTTCAAACACAGTGGCTTTTATTTTAAACAGGTCTGATTTGAGAATTTTTTTTTTAGCAGATTTCTACAGGTTTACATCCAAAATGTCAGTTCTGAGTTTATCAGAGAACACAACACAAGTTGCGGTGCTTTATTTTCTAGCTGTTGATGGCCACAACCAAACTCGGGGCAGGGGGGGGCGGGGTAGCTGTTGTGAGTCCCAGCCTGTCCACCATCTTGGGCACTCCAGTCATCTCTCAGGGCCGTGTCCTTCACTCCTCATTGTAACCTGCTCCGGTTGCACTGTCCTCCTCTAGCCTTGTCAGGCAGCTGGATACCATATCTGTGGCATCATCGCCATCAGTGAGATGGAGTGGAGAGACTGAAGTGGGGTGTGTGCCTGCTGAGGCGGTCCTTTCTTTGCCATGCACCAGTCACAGCAATGCTCATACAGCTCCGCATCCATGTGGTGGACCAGCCATAAGAACCACTTCAAGTGCCCCATTCCAGCCTGCCACATGCATTGCACCCAGCCCTGACTTCCTCAGGCTGCTTCCCAGGCACTGGCTCCTCTCACTCATGGTGTAGCATCTCATCATGTATCCGGAGCCTGTCCCAGCAGGCACAAAACACCTTAGCGGTGGCCCCCTTGTAGTGTCATGTCTGCCCAGCCCAGTTTATCTCCCGCCTAGAGCCATCCGTGTGCCCAAGAGAGCTCTGCATCCTCCTCTTGGGTATGGCAGAATCATCGTCGCTGACGAGGGTGTTGCTCGTGTGCGTAATCCACCGGCGCTGGTGCTGTGTGTGCTCAGCTCCTCTGGCACTGGTGGCTTTACCCTCAAAAGGCTGTGCCGTCATCGACCTGACAGGGCACCCTGCCCCTGGAGATCCTCCAACCGGCTCTGATGCTGGGTGTTCAGCTATCCACTGAACTTCTGGTGGCTTCATTATCACCACGTGGCCGCCTCTAAAACTCAGTGTGGCACTCCTTAGGTCCAACTGGCACCTGTTATTCCTCAAAAAGTCTTGGCCCAGAATGCTCATCTTGCACTTTAGCTATCCAGACTAAGTGGCGCATATTCTTACCGCCAACTGTCATTGTCAGCCATCCCCTCCCTCTCATAAGTGTTAGCTCACTGTGCGGAGATGTACGTACCGTTGGGCCTTTCAGCTCGAATCCTGCAAGAACCACTTCTGGCCAAGCCACTGTGACTGTCAATCCTGTCCGTCAAAGCAGTGCATGGAACCCCTGCAGTGTTGATGGAAATACGGCTGAAGTCTGATATGGACGTTCTTTCCGCTATGGCCACTGTTTGTTCTCCTTGGCTAGGATAGCATTCATCTGGGATATGCAAGACGTGGATGTAGTCCTGCTGACTTCACCCCTTAATGTACAAGCCCTAGCCAGATATCCCAGCCAGCCGCACATCCAACACCAGCAGCCCCATCCCCCTGGCTGTGTGGCCATGGGTATGGCCAACCTTCAGATCACTTCTGTCATCTCCTTCACCCATGCTGGCACTGGTGACACACTTGACTCCACAGCTTTGACAGCAGGACCTGTAACATCTGTGCACCATGAAACTGCTGACCACACCATCTCTCTCCAGTGCCAAATCCAGGGCCTAAGGCAAGTTGTGTGGGCGGGCCAGCTGTGTGTGGGCGCCCAGCTCAGTAGGAGACAGTGGCATGAGGAACTGGTCTCAGGCTAGCTCTCTCTGTACAGAAGGCAGCATGTGAGCATAAGCCTATCTAGCTTAAGTTTCAATATCAGTAGCTAGGGCTCCTAATGCTTCCCCTGCCTGTCTTCAGGAGTTACACAGTTCAGACCAAAGGAGCTTGGGCTGAAAGCACTGTGCAAAACCTCTGGAGTGCCCTGACCAATGCATTGTAATCAGATCTCTCGCTAGGGTTCAGCAATAGCAGGCAGGCTAATACATCATTGGTCACACAAAACGTCAGGTGCAGGGCTTTCTGTTCATCAGATCACTCACACAGTTTGGCTACCAGTTCAAGTGCACGGAAAGCCTCCCAGTCCACTTTACCAGAGAATGTTGGTGGAAGTGGAATTTTAATGTTTACCACTGCATGCGACTCACGGGCACTGGCATATGCCCCCGGATTTCTGGCTGACATCAGGTGAGCCAGGAACAGTGCACAATGGCAGCTAGCATCTGAGCATGCAGATGCCTCCAAGCCCGGCTCTTCCTTCACCACCACTGCTCTCTCACAGCACTCATGGGTGGTACGACTTACCCCTGGCAATTGTGACGCTCTAGACGATGCATACTTGCCATCGACCTTCTCTACTGCCATACAAACAGAGTGCTCCATCCTCACTCAGAGTGACTGAACCATCTGAATATCTCCCGTGTAGGTGAAAACCTTCTGAACACAAGTTGTAGCGTTCGCCACTATTAAAAGAGACACACGGAAGTCCTGGTGCTTTATTTTCCAGCTGTTGTTGGCCACAATATATATTGTCTACGATAATGTCGTAATTGTTGTTTGAAGGATGTGTGAGGTGACTTTATCAAGTATGTTACCCACTTTGCAAAAAACAGTCAAAAACACACCTTGAGAGTCCGCACATTCATTATGTCATGTAGCCTAGTAAGGCATTTTTTTGCAGAAAGATTCCACTAAGCTTTGCTGAGTTTTTCGTATTCTTCCTACACTGTGCGCTGGTTAGTTCACAGATGGTGAAACAAGCTGAGCTGTCTTTAACAGCAAACAACATAGTTTGCACATTGCCGTCTTTTGAGCAACATCTGTCTTTTCAAAGCCAAACCACCTCTATGCGAGTGAGGATAATCCACATCCAGCAATTTAATCAAACTATGTAGATTGCGAGGCTGGTGGTGTCTGTATTTTGTCTCTTGGCACAGTTTGTTCACTCATTTTTAACTTCAGTCATGCGCTGTTAGGCAGCTATGCTAGCTTAATTTGTGGTGCTGTGACC
This sequence comes from Piaractus mesopotamicus, assembly GCA_023558415.1. Classification (NCBI taxonomy): domain Eukaryota; kingdom Metazoa; phylum Chordata; class Actinopteri; order Characiformes; family Serrasalmidae; genus Piaractus; species Piaractus mesopotamicus. The sequence goes on from JAILXH010204305.1 coordinate 35,570, forward strand.
ACGTGCGGCTATACTACCACACTGCATGACCTCTCAGTGCGAACGCGCAGTATTCTGTCCTGCTAGGCTACATGACGCGGTGAATGTGTGGACTCTCAAGGCGTGTTTTGGGTGCTTCTATGAAATGCAATTGAAGAGCTGTAGATCTTGGATTGTTAGGATGTTGAAATATACAAGCTGTTATATAAAATAAGTTACATTTTTGTTCTTGGTTGTGTGCTGCACAATTCACAGCACAGCAGCTGAATGTTTGTCCAGATTCTAATGTTCATGCCCTGAAGTTCATTTAGTTTCACTTCTGCTACCTGAGTTTCTAGGCACTTTTCCCATCCCTACATATTGTAATAATTTCACAAGTGCTAAAGTTGAGTCTACTCACAAAATCCATACTTAGAATGTGTACATTGTTGAGTATAATGATGATGATGAACACTGTTGTCCCACAATGCAATGCGGTGGGGGAAAGGGAGGACCTACACATCTGGAAAATGTTGAAAACATTAAAGAGTTGAGCTCTAGCTAAGCTGGCTAACAAGAGCAAGATGGAACTCACATACAAGCTCAGTAAGTAAGCAGGACTTTTCTATGAAAAGGTTTTTGCCATCTCAAAGAAGTAAAATAAAAACAGCTAATAAGGAAAAAAGCCTGAGACAGAAGATTTTGTTTTAATCCGGTGATATTAGCCTACAAAATCACATCTCAGTATTTATTAGGTACAACTGCCTTGTCTTTTATCTACACTCATTGTCCATATCATCAGCTCCACCTCACATATAGGTGCACTTGGTAGCTCTGCAATTACAGACTGTAGTCCATCTGTTTCTCTGCATACTTTGTTAGCCTTTCTTTACCCCATTCCTCAATGATCAGGACCCCCACAGGACCACCACAGACCAGGTGGGTGGTGGATCATTCTCAGCGCTGCAGTGACACTGATATGGTCGTGGGGTGTTAGTGTTTCAGTTCTGTTCTTTTTTTCCTGACCCTGGAAAAGTAATAACTTCTACTTAAAGGCCGTTTTGCACATTACTTTGCAGTTCTTAGTGAACAATTGGGACACAGCATTACTTTCTTCTAGAGTCAATTTCTCCACTAATTTTCCAAAGATGCATCGTTTAGGACTATGCGAGGCTAGCTCTTCTCTATCCACCTGCTTAGATGCTTTCCAGAAATAGACTGTGGGGGAACCCTTCCCTTGTCCTACCATTTGGTCCGGCTGTCAAGCTGCATTTTATTACACTTCATGTGACATTACCTAGGTACGAAGTTGCCGGGCAACAGAAGGCAGTCTCAATGAAAAGTGCCACAGAGATCCGCAGAGAGACGGTGAGTGGTTTGGGGATGCTACTCGCTAGTTCCGACCAAACCCCCGATGACCGTCTTGGCCTTAAAAAACAGCAGAAGCCTCAGACGTGTGGACAGCAGGTAGTTTCAGGCTGCGCTTTAGGGAGGAAAGATGGTGTCTGCAAGAAGCGACTGGCTGCTGAGGGAGCTGTAAAATTACACACAGTCTTGGCTGCCCCTTAATACATCATCTGGCCTTCTGCCAGAGGAGCGACTCCATCCACACGCGCGTTCATGCCTGCACTGGCCTGTCCCACCCTGTTTATGACTGCTAACTTCAATGACGCTCCTGCTATTTAATAATGTATCTTGCATAGCTTAGAAACTGAAAGACTCACTGACTTTGCAGACTCTATATATAGTATTACTAACACTGAAGTTAAGATTGCTAGTGTTAAGTTCCTTTTGTTTAGTCACATGTTCCTCAGGCTTAGTGTGTATTAGTTCTAATAGCTCTGTGCTTCTCCCTTTGCCCATGTACACCTAACATTACTCAGTGACATAGCCAGGGCTTTTATATAGAGCCTACACAACATTCTGGTTAGCAGCCCAGTGACTCAGTGCAATAGGCCTACTTATGTTGTGGGCTTAGGGAGGTGTATTGTTTTACTCCATACTGTTTTATAATGTGTGGGTTCAAGGCTTGTTTGTAATTTAATTTAATGCCACCTTGTTCCCCTTGAGTCAGCAGCTGTGTGTAGATAAAGGCAGTAGCCAGTATTACAATTTCAAAGGCAACACAATCTTCCGTGACCAATAGAGCGCATCAGGCCTGAGCAGACTTCAGGAAGTTAAATCCTCTATCGTCCTTCACCGTTGTATCCACCTTGCCATGTTTCGCAGCCTTTATTTGGTTGAACAGTATCTGAAAAGACTTTGAACCAGCGGTATCAATATGAATTTCCTTTCGTTCTTTCAGTAAGGAAAGCAAACATCAACAAAACAGGACACAGCCCTGCAACGGACGTGCCAAATTGAGCATACTCAATAAATATGTTACGCAAGCTTGCCTGTGTGAAGCGGAAAAGGGAGGAGCTACTTATGGCTGGAAGATTGACAGAAGCATGGATGTGTGGCAGTTGTTGAGTAGAGCACCTAGCTAGCTAACAACATCAAGGTCAAGAACTTGCATTATCCTTTACATCACTCCTCTACGGTAGCCTCTCTGCCATCCCAAAGAACAGCAACAATGAAACAGTTAATTCGCGCCAAAACTACATGAATACATCCATTACAAACACATCTTAAGTACACTCTTAGCAAAAAGGGCTCTATGTTGTACCAAAAAAGGTTCTTTGACTTGTAACAATAGCTGAATGCTTTGATGCTATTGGTACTATAAAATGATTCTTTAAAGAACCAAATGCAACAGGTTTTCACAGTTAATTCACAGCCTTTGCTACCTCTGTGAAAGAAAAATGCATTTTTATATTTATTTTACAATGCATATTTATATTATATGATATTTCATATTTAATACTTTTGATGTTTGCACTTTAAACATACTTTAATACATACTATTTATGTTATTTTGGAAGTATTTGTGCTTTTTTTTCGAATTACTTTAAGTTGCCCTTAAGTAGACTTAAGTGTATTTATGTATTTTGAATTACCCTTGGAAAATGTTGTAAAAAAAACTGCTGCATGTACTGATACACTTCAGTGCTACTTGTTGAGTTATACTGAAACTAAAATGCACTTAAATGCATTTGAAATTGTATTTCAATATCATTAAATACAATTCAATGCAAGAAATAAATCACAAATTAAAGTGTACATTTATGAAACATAATTAAATTTACACTTAAATATGTTATTATGAATAATTAAATGTATATGTACTTAAATTATATTCAAGTCATGTTGAAATGGACCTTCAAAGCCTACAGGTTGAAAAGAAGTTAACTTAAGCGATTGCTAGGACACAAACTCTGCTACATGTTAACTTAAGCAACTGTTAAGACACAAACTCTACTACACTTGAAACCTTTGTTTTGATATACTTATGTATGCTTCTTTTTCTCAAGGGTAAAAAAACCCTTGAAGAAACGTTTATTTAAGCATGTAGTTCCAAAACTTTAGCGTCAGTATTGTAAATAAATATAGTGCAGTGTGTTAATATTTTGTGTACTAGTCTGCCAACATCTTACACTATTAAGCTTAATATACACTACATGTGCAACAATAGTAGTGTTTAGTGTACAATCGCACATCACTTAACAATAACCTTCACAGGTGTTTCAAGTTATTTCAAGGCTGTTTCAATGCCGTTCTTTCAATCCTCATCTGATCTGCCTTGGATGGTCAATTATTGATCTTTTGGATCAGATCACTGGGCTGTGGAGCCGCTTAGAGCTTACAGGCCGCTAAGTCCAGCTCGAGGTGCGGTACCATCTGGCCTGGCTCTAGTAAGCCTGGCCTGAACGAGATGGAGTTAAGTCTGCAGGCTGCTCACCATGCACGATGGGCCCTAATGGGAAGCACGTGGAACCTCTCAGCCCGAACTGAGAATGGAAAACACGCGCCCGCTCGTTCCGACAGGCAGTTGGAGAAACGTGTTGTTTTTGTTTATTGGGTCTACACCAGAAGGTTTTATTGGTACCATGTAGGGTTTCTTTTTACACTTTTTGAGGGAAAACGTGCACAATTTCACTGTTGTGTTCTTTTTTTGGCTGAATTCTAAAGTGCTCACACACAAGTCAGTGGCTATTGGGTTGCAAGCTAATGAGATCTGATGCTAGGTTTTATTCTAGGCCTTTTTCTGGGATTTATACAAATTAAAGTTTCATTGACAGTGACCTCAGCATCCTGACATGTGAAAGGGGCTCTGAAGCACGTAAGCATAATCGTACGGTGTAATGAATTCCTATTATGGACTTCTAATGTTGCTTGTTTACTATACGTGTGATCCTGCATGGCTATTAACTGCATATGTTCCCATTTACCTAATTATCACAGGCCCTTATGTAGTGGAATGTCTACTTTCTGTTAACATCTTGGCATCGCTCAAAGGGATTCTGTCCTGTGGCCATGGTGGGCTCAAAGTTCGAACCCCATAATCAGAAACCACCGTCGCTGAATGTTCCTGTCCCGACTTCCAAATTTGGAGAAAAGAGAAACAAAATTTTCAGTGCCAGTGTAAATATCACTGCACTGGCTAAAGTGCCACAGTGGGGATGACTTTTTGATGCAAATGCCCGCTGACAGCTCCCATATACGGTCCGTACTTTCATCAGCCGTGCTCCACAGTCAGTGTCGCCTGCGTCGCGGAAAACAAGCAACTCATCTTTACGGCGAGGGCCTTCAGTCCCAACCCCAAAAAAGAAGGCGATTGATTGCCTGTCCCTCCCTCTGGGCCGCTTCCTCGCTTCTGTCACTCCGAATCCCTCCTGCCATCTATCTGAGCCTCGGAGGAGCCCGCGCAGTGCCAGAGCGTTGTTTAGGTGCGCTCCTAAATTGAGTTGTTGATGAGCTTCCAGGCTGAGTCGAAAGATTGAGGGGGCCTGTGCCGAGGATAGAGGCGTTTGTCTCTGCCACAGCGCCGGCGGGACATCAAGGACACTGATGTTTGTTAGCGGGGGAGCAAGGCTGTGCTGGAGATGCAGGTAGGATGAGGAGATGCTAAGTGACAGCAGGCGCAGGTAGCTAACACTGCTGCAACTGCTGAACTCAGTGGGGATTTGCTGAGCTCAGCAGCCGGGAGGGAAGCTTCCAGCACAGGCAAATTCCCTCAAAACCCCGAGCATGAGTGCGGATGAAAGGAGACAAAGTACAAATGTGGTAGAACAACAGCAGGTGACGTCGCGATGGCCCCGAATCTGTACTTTTACAAGAACACTGCTGTGAAGGCACTCTGTTCTCTAATATCGACGACAAATTTGCACACCTTAACTTGGTGTAATTGGAATGCGTCTAACACCAACATCTACTTTCCTGAAGATATGACTCAGCAGGATGTGCTCCCTTAAAAAGACGTGTTCTTGGCTTGGATGGACGGTTCTAGGGCAAAACCTTTAATTACTATAAAATCCACAGTACAATAGGTTGAGGTTCTTTTAACTTTAAACTAAAAAACTTTTTTGCATCTCATTTACAAAAGTGTTTTTAAAGAACCATCTAATTAAAGGAAGCAAAAGAGGTTCTTCTGTGGCAACACTCCTACACTGTTAGAAATAAAGGTTCTGTGCAGGTACATTTTTCATTCGTCAAGATACAAGCCAACAGTGGTTTTAGGGTCGAATTGTGCGCCTTAAATAAGTTGTCCCAGGTGAAAAGTATGTTTTAAAACAGAACAATAAAATAAAAAGCCTGGAGATGAAACGGGTTTGTGGAGTCAATACAACCAAGAAAGCATAATTTCAATGGATTATGGTACAATTATTTCCCCTGAACAAAGGTACTGAGATGTACCCTTGAGGGCACCACCCCAGTGACAAGAGGAGCACTGCCCCAGAGACAGTTTTGTATCTTTTTTTCTGAGAATGTAGGAGTCACTCTTATTTTAAGCGTGTATGTGCTGGACGAAACAGAAAAGAACAAAAAAGAAACAGACGCATGTCTGAAATCCAAAATAAACTGGAAACCAGGTACAGATTTTATAATAACATTTAAAAATGGCTTAAAAATGCATTGTGAAAGATTTTTTTGCCCCCTGAGGCCCACTATGTATATGACCTCTATTCTGATTGACTGTCCTGTATTATACCTCATTCAGAAAGCAATCCAGACTGAAACAGTTGTAACTCCGACTTGAATGGGTGGAGCCAAACTGCTGTAGACGGAATAGGCAGATTTGTGTAAATGCGTTGGTTTTTGTGACATCGCAGAGTCACAAAACAGTGAATTCAAAATGGGCTGTATTTGTATCTTGAAACATTACAAGAAGGCAAAACCTTTCTTAATTTTGAATGCTTTAATGTCCTTTAGGACCATTTGTCATGAAATTTTGACACATTGTGAAGGTCAGCTGACATTTTTAAATTCTGTAAAAAAAAAAAAAAGCCCAAAAAGGAGATACAAGGTTTTGTTCCAACAACAATGAAATATGGACTGTGGGGCATGTTTTGAAACTTAAATAGTGTTTCTCTATCACATCAAACTCCTTGATTTAATAAGTTAAAGTATTTCGGTTTTCATGAAATGGGGCCTTTAATAATGTGAAAGCACAGCTAATCCCTGTGACTGAGAGAATGCAGTTCAGGTGTGTGATGCAAAGATGCAAGGATGCAAAAAGGTGCATGATTGCATGAATGCATGATTGCTGATGATTGCTGGAAGCAGAGTGCTGATGCTGCACCTACAGTTGGGAGTGACCCTATCTAATTGAAGTAATTCTGGAATAATTACATCTTTAAATACATTTACATTTCTCTTACTCTTTCTGCTCTACTTCTGTAAGTCTGGACAAATCAGGGCTTCTAGACACTGAATGATCCTTGAGCTTTTTTTCAAGGCTTTTCCTTCGACCATCTGCAGAAATAGTGAGTGTGAACGTTCACTTAACTGGCCATTTGGGGCTTGTAAAGAACAATCCTGTGTGAGCTGTCCAGCTCATCTGACTGCAGTGGAATGGGCAGTGGTGGAAAAAGTACTAAAGCCTCCTGTTTGAGTGGAAGCAAAAATGCTCTGATGTAACTGTACAGAAAAGGGAAAGTGACGTGCAAAAATCTGCCCAAGACAAATCAGATCCTTTTATTCGTAAGTATGAATTGATCTTTTACAGTATGAAATCCAGCATGATCCACTCAAATCCAGGTAAAGGATCATGAACGAACACAGAGATATTTATTCGTCTAAGAGACTTGCTTAGCATTCATCATGAGGGCATCATGAGAAGTGTTGTAGTGTCATGAAATTCCTACAGATCTCTATCTCAGATATGTTCATCCCTTGCAGCTCCTCAGAGATGATGAAGGAGTGACCCTAAGGAAGAACATTCCAAGTATGTCTCAGTCCGTTATCACTCAACAATCTTGATTGACCACACTGTCCAGATCTGTAGAGAAATGACCTCTGCAGAACTAGGGAGGAGGAGTGGAGAGCTGGGAGTGGCTATATAGTACAGTCACCAGACCAATGATGATCTCCCTCAGTGTTAACCTTTATCACTGCTGATAGCAAAGGCACTGTGCAGTTGTTTATTATTTCAATTTAATGAAATCATATTTAGGTATATGTATCATATTAACATGATATCATGTTAATTATTTCTCAACTTAATTTCAGGTTGTTGTATATTGTTTGGCAGAAAGACACATTCTTTACATTTTTGCCACACTGACATCAAAACAAATGACAAAGCAATAACTGACGACTCTCTTGTTGCAGAGTGTAAAATAAATGTAAATGTAATAACTATGTAATACATGATGTTATTGTGTAATTGCATTTGAACAGTATATCAGAATGACTGTAATAACTCTAGGCTTCTAAAGGTTAAATTGAGCCATATTTAACTTTTAGAGTTCAGTTAATGGTGGTGATTGTATATATTCCATAAATTTCATGTTAGTTTTATAATAGTTACTGAATTGTACGACTTATGATTAATAACAGAATTAACAGAATAATGCATATGCAGTGTAAGGAGTTTAATAAAGGAATGGTTTGGCTTTTTTTTTTCCTTTTTTTTTTTTTTTACTTACTCCAGATGT
>JAILXH010204347.1:0-10893 GCA_023558415.1 Piaractus mesopotamicus
TCCAGCTTCTGCTTCTTCATGTCTTGTTCGCTACCTGTTAATTTGTGTATCGACACACACTGAGAGCAGGATAAATGTCCAACATAGCTATGATAAATTTGATAGTTTATGAGGATAATTAATGAATTATGATTGTAAGACCCATTTTTTTATTTGGACCATTAGTAACATTGCATGTAATCAGCATGCTTTAGTCGAGTTCCAGTAGCTGCTTTGTTTAGGCTCCAGGCTCTGTAGTTGGCTATTAGATGAGAAATTAATGGTTATTCAATTTTATATTGTGTTAGCTAATCAGGCTACAGTGAGCATGTAAACTGTTAACTAGTATACTGATGGCACAGTATCATGTGGTATAATGTAGAAATCAGCACATGGCTGTATTTTTTTTGGTTAACTGTATGAGTATCTTCCTTCCCATTAGCGGTGGTTTGGTAGAGACAGATGCTTTACTATCATCTGATTTTAGTATACATAGGTTTCAGCATACATTTTCAGCTGAAAATAAATGTGTAAATAAAAAGTTAAATGATAAAATTAAACAGGGTAGCGAGTTTATAGAACAGTAATAGCAGTTTATGCAGGGATGGGAAAAGGATAAATGAAAGGAGAAAATACATAGAATTATGGATGGGTAAAAGCAATGATTTGGTTAAAAAATCTTAGGGAGACGCTAACAACTAGTGTAACACACATATTTGGCAGTTAGTTGAGTGATGTGTAAAGCAGGTCACTTTTCTGCAAAGTGAACCTCACTTAAAGTTGTTCCTTGTTACAGCTCTGGGTAGCATGTTTACAGATGCTTTACTCTACAAGTAACAAAACACTAATATAAAATAGCTGTTCTAAAAAAAGAATTACTTTGTTGTTAGATAGTTATTAGAACTCCTAAAATACGATGCTTGCAAAAAGTATTGGCTTGAGCCAGTTGAAGGTACGGTACACATGCACATGGATAGTACCACCTCTGCCTCATTTTGAGCCAGGAAAAAACCTGGATACATATTGAGTGTAGTGAAAAAGGTTTTAAGTATTGGGATATTGTATTTTTGCCATATTGCCCACCCCTAGTTTCAATATGGGAAACCTGACCAGTTCTCGCAGTCACTTCCTGAGCCAATTAAGGCCCAAATGCAAATCAGATGCAGATAAACGGTCTTGTGTCCAGCAGCCTTTTCTTGCAGCATGACCCATTTCTTCAGCCTGTACACTAAATGAGAAAAGAAAAAGATAAAGTTCTCACAAATGAAAAAACAGTTTTGCAGGTTAGTAACAAATCAAGTAAAATTTTGTTATTTATATTTCAGTGATCGCCAGTAACTTTCAAACATGTCTTGGCCTCCTGATGCACTACCCCCCAGTTGGAGACATCCACTCTCTTCTGCACAAAGCACTGTTCCTGAGAGACCCAAAGGTATCCACTTACAGTTCTTGCTGGTTTATTCTATGCACTGACCTAATGAAAATATATAAGTGCCATAAATGACAGTAAAATTAACACCGGCTTGCACCAACAAGGATGAAAACGTCTAGAAACGTCAAGGTTTATCTGTTGCACTAAGCTTTAAAACTAGTTTAAAAATAAGCATGGAGACATTTAAACCATTGTTTTAATCCTAGTTTTAGTGTTTTAGTACACCTAGATTAATTTTATTCCTCTTACTCCATTTATTTAACTGCAATTGTCAAATGTGGACTCTCACTCTCATAATAGTTGAATGCAGTAAGGGAGTTTTACTCCCTTTCAGTGATGTATATGCAAAAGCTATTTAAGTACTAATAGCTCCCTTTTTTTTACAAACCCAATTCCAAAATAGTTGGGACAATATGTGAAATGCTGAAAAAAAGCAGCAGAAAGCATTAATTAGATTCTTTTTTACCTGTATTTAATTGAAAATGGTACAAAAACACAATATATTATGTTTTGCCTTATAGACTGCATTGTTTTTTTGTAAATATATGCTCATTCCAAATTGGATGCAACACAGTCCAAATATGTTGGAGCATGTTTACTTCTGTGTTACATCACTGTTCATTTTAACAACACTTAATGATTTGGGGACTGAAGACAGAAACTGATCCGGTTTTGAGAGGGAAGTTTTTTGCCATGTTTCTGTTATACAAGTCCTCAGCTATGCAATCATGCAGGTCCTTCTTTGTTGTGTTTTGCACATTCACTGGGAGACAGGTCTGAACTGCAGGGAGGCCAGTCTAGCACCCACATGCTCTGATTACGCAACCATGCTGTTTTAACACATGCAGAATGTGGCTTGTTGTTGTCATGTTGAAATAAGCATGGACCTCCTTGAAAAAGACATCGTCTAGAAGGCAGAATATGTTGCTCAAGATGTGTTCAGCTTTAATGGTGTTTTCACAGATGTACAAGTTGCCCACTATGATCAATCCCTAGCTTTTGAACTTTACACTGGTAACAATGTGGATGGTCCTTTTCTTCTTTTGCCTGGAGAACAATCTGAAAGGTTAACTCATCAGACCACAGTACACAGTTTTACTGTGCATCAGTCCATTTCAGATGAGTCAAGCCCAGCGAAGTCAGCAGCATTTCTGGATGCCGTTGACATAAGATTTCCACTGTGTATAGTACCGTCTTATCCTGCATTTGTGATTGCAGTGATGGGCGATGTTTATTGACAACAGTTTGTAAAAGTGGTAACGTGGTGGTATCCATCTCAGAAGCTTTCCAGTTTTTATAAGGTAAAACATTATAAGGTAACATTGTGAGGTAAAACATTACATTATTACATGTCTTGCCTTTGTACTGTTTTCGTTCAAACACAAGACAAAGTAGATGTATAAATCACTATTTTCTCTTTTTATCTTCGTTTCACACACTGTCCCAACTTTTTTAGAACTGGGCACTCATTAGCCTGAAAAATTTAATTGAGTTAGTCCATGAGTAAGTTACATGCTAGATCTATGAGGTGCTTTTTATCTAAAAATGTCCTCTGGTGAATCTGAATAATACCTTGGATCATGGCTCAGGAGAACTCCCCATACTGCAAATGTGTTCTACTGAAATCTAAACTGAGTTGATTAAAAGACAGTATTCTTTGGGCTGTTTTCTTAACTATAGGTAGAAGCACACTTGCGCATTGTATAGATTTAAAGATCTGATCCACCAGTTCAGTTTTCTTTAAGAGATGATATGTTGATGTAGTATGGCAGAATGCTGAGTGTTAAAAGACTCTTCCAATTGAAGTCTCGATTCCAGACTCAGAAGGTCCACAGTGACCTCTGAATTTCTTGTTTAATACAATTGGGCAATGATAATTGTCATAAGAATATATTTATCTTCTGCGTATTTTATGTTATTTTCAGATGTTTTTGCAATTGTTACCTCAGGGCAAGCAGTTAAACGTGCGATGAATTCTCCAGTAAATTATCTTGAACTAATATCCATTCCATGAAGAATGGGATACAAAGTAGTCCATGCGTAGCAAGTAGTGTTGCTGCTGATTTGGATTCATCGTTTGTCGCATTGCATACTTTCAGAACAACCCAAGGCCGGTTAACTATCAGTTCCAGCAGAACCTTGACTATTACAAAACACGTGGAGCTGACCTTGTCAACAGGACGCGGTATGTAGTGCCTGTCTCTGATTGTGCAGTCTTGGCCAGTATCTTCACATATTTTCCCTCTTGTGATTCATTGTCTCTTTTTGTTTATTCAGGGCTAGCACTAAAGCAGCTCCCCTAAATATTAACAAAGTCTCCAGCTCTCTGCTCAGCTTTGGCAGGAAGCTCATTGCCCCAATGGGAGGCGGCTCCAGCGGCATCTCGCCCATCAACAGTGAGGTGCTCTCAGCTCCGCCCTCACAGCCTCAGGTGCCTCGGGCATTGGTTGAGCATTCGTCTAGCACCTCCTCTCAAACTCAAATGCAGGCACAGACGCAGCATCGTCTCCTGAAGTCTGAGAGTATGCCCGTGCACCTTAGCAAAGGTGAGCTTACACTTACGCAGATCCTTCCAGAACAAACCCTTCACTTTAACAACAGATATGTTAAAAGCAATTTTTTTTTTTTTAACACATTCATGTGTCTAGTCAAGGACAACACATTTTCTGAAATTGTTTGACACAACTAGTGTGTTATCTCCATTTACACAGACAGTGTGTTTAAATTTTTAATACAAAGATGTGTTCTAATTAAACAGTGTGTCAGAACTACAAATTGTGTTCTTCCTAAATGCAAGACGGTAAGCTCAAACAATAGAGAAGCTCAATAAAACCATTTATTAAACCTTTTTCATTTCAACCATTAAAAATTTTAGTAACTTTTTGGATCATCTGGAAGTACTGTCACCAATGTTTTTGGTGCCTCTTTTGTGAAAGAGCAAACAAAAATCATTTTCTATTAGGTGACTGAAAGCTAAATGTGCATGTGAACCATTTGTAACATTAGCTCAGGTTTGGTGCTTTTGATCATCATCAAATTCCATTCACACAAAACATTCTGAAATACTCTTCTGGTTCGAATGTGAGAAACACCACCAATCTCTCCTGAGTTTTTTTTTTCACTGATTTGTTGCCATTTAGACTTACAGTTAAGTAAGAATTTGCAGCAAAATTACATCACCTGTGCTTCATGACTTCAAGAACTTAGCTACATAGCTAGCACTTTCAAAAATGTGCCTTGCTAACATTAGTTCGCTAGTCTGTAGTGTTTAGCATGGCATATTATTGTTTCTTATTATTTTTTTTATTTATTTTTCTTTTTTAAACAAATGACTGTTTTTTCACTACTGCTAGTTCTCAAGGTAGCTCTCTAGTGTCTTTTTGTTTTTTTGAATAAAAAGACAAGAGCTACAGTCTTTGCCAGAACTGTATTAGCTTTCTAGCTTGATAAGTTTACCCCAGTTTAAAGTCAACTTGTGAAGGAATAGCTATCGTCTCAATGTGCAGCAAAAATGAATTACAAAACCTGCAGTTATTGATCCACGGCTATTTTCAGAGCCTCAAAGAGCAAATAGACAGTCGTAGGACAAAGCTTATTTACATTATTTGCACAGCACTCATCCAGACCTCGCTCACAGAATATCAAAGGGCAGAATTTCAGATGAGACGAAATGGTCAGCAGACGAAATGGTCACAGATCAGTGGTCTGTATTATAACTGTTCAATGATTTTGTACATGGTGTGACATTTTTTTTCTTCCTTCGTTTTAACATGTATTTAAAACATTATGACACAAAATGTATTAAAATAGTGACATAAAATATGTTTATTAACATCATTTTTTAGAGTGTACGCACATGCTCACAAAAACTGTTTAGTACTTGGTATTTACATGGCTGCCAACTCTCTTGAATATGAGCCTCACGCAAATAGACTCACGCTACATTTCACGTTTTTCACACGTTTACATCTCTCATCAAAACGACTTACTGATTAATCTGAATGCTCATAGTTTCCTTTTTCTGCTCAGCCCCCCAGCTTTCACTGATTTAAAACACTCTGGACCAGCAATGGTTGTTTACTTGAATGCTAGTAAGGAAGGAAAGGAAGAGAGCAAGCTAGTCAGTCACTACTGGCACATGTATGTTTTAGATCAGTGGGGGGGGACCAGTATCCATAGCAACATTGAACCGATGAAAAATGTGTCATCTGAATGCAGTGCACTTCTTTGTCAGAGAGTAGAGTAAAAACCTTCACTGGTCACACGTCAAACAGACGAGAACTGAAGGAAAACAAAGAGGTAAAGAAGACTTGCTCAGTAAACTAAATATAATCAATAAACACAGTTCTTAAACAAATTGATAAGAATAAGGGCAGTGTTCATGACTACACAGAGCAACACAGTTTTTGCTGCAAAATGAACGCTGTTCTGTCTGTAAACAGTTTTAGCTAAACTAGCTAAACAGCTAAGAAAGCCACTCTTACCCATTTCACTGTGTCACTGTTAGCTTTGAAATCTGTGCTTTCTAAGTTCAATGAGTTGAGGAATTTGACGCTGCTTCACCTCTGGTTACCAATAACAGGAACTTTTAACTGGTCTGTATTCTATATTCTCTGTAATTGGACTATATTCTGTCCTCATTAGAGTAGGTTGACCAGTTCAGGGGAGAGCTAACAATAGATTATTGATGCTGTACAAAAGCAGAACTTACCTTTCAGTCTTTGTTCCTCTGAAGGTTTAAGAAGTTAAGTAACATAATATGACAGAACAGTATTTTATGGGTAAGTAAGTAGCTAAGTAAGCAAAAATCTAATTAAATTTGTAGATATTATATTGTACTTTTTTATTAAATTTGAACATGTATTGTTGATGTGGAAACAGATCAGATTTCCATGTAGCAAAGATTTGATTCTGGAACATTTAGTCATTTCAGTGACAGAATGTACAGACATTTAAAATGGCTTTATTGCTTAAAAAAGTCAAATGGGTACTCATGAAATGACTCAGAAAGCAATTTAAAAATATCTGTGTTAAACATTTCTATGTAATGGCGATCATGGCTAGCAACAAAACCTGCATCTAGTACCTATAATAGTCAGCATAAAAAGTAGCATCAGTGTGAAACTAGGACACATAATGGGCATGAAACACTGTATTTCCTTAATAGTATTTTGTAGTAATACGAAGTATTACTAAAGACTACTGTTAAAAAAAAAACGCTCTGAAGCCCACCCAAACCATACCACACACCCCTCTGTACACACCCCTCCCTATCCTCCATCCTGGCCCGCTTAAATCTCTCTCTAACAAAAATGTACAAGTTGGCAGCCTTGTATTTACCTTTGAGCACTGTGGGTGTATGTAGTGGTCTCATTCTCCTGTCTGTTAGATGTAGGTTCTACTGGAGTATCTCAGATCTCTCTTCCCACCCAAATACTCTCTGACATGCAAGGTAATGACTTTCTTAGCAGCTGCATCAGCCCTGGGGTGTGCACCTGTTCTTCAGTTCATTGTGCCAGTGTAATTTAGTGTGTGGATGCATGTTCTTCCACTGTGATTTAGTATGTTAATGCATGTTTCCCAATGTTATGTTCACATGTGGCAGTGTGCATAATCACCAGTTTGCAACTTGTCTGTAATCAAGTGTGTTTAATTATACGTTGGGCCCTTGAGGAACCATATTTCAGCCCACAAATGCACAGACAGCTCTTTCATATCACACTTAATACTAATGTGTATAATACATTAAAGCAGAGTTCATCAGTTCACAATTGGGTGATTTCGCTGCTCAGACACACCTGATTCAACTCATCAGTTAATGACTAGGTATAGTAGGTGTGTTAGAGCAGAGGAATCACCAAACTCTGGTGGGCTTTGACCCTTCAGGACCAGAATCGATGAGCTCTGGGACTACAGTATATGCATAAATCCATAAATTCTACGATTGTAAGAGCACTACAATTCCTCAGTATCCCCTGCTGTTTTAATTAGGGATGTCCTGATCCATTTTTTGGCCCCTGTATGATCTAAATACTTAAAAAAGGAAATTCCAACAAATTTGTGCTTAATTCAATTGTTGAATTGTAAACAAAGCCATTCAGAGTCTGTTGTAAAGTAACTTGGGGCGTTTTCACATTAGAGTTTTTTCTGGAACCAGGAAACTCTGCAAGTTCAGTACACTTGACCAGATGTACCGAACACTTTCCCTCACTCTTGCCTGGTCAAGTGTGAAAGCTGGTGTCAAGCCCAGGAGCAGTCCAGAGAACCGATCTCAAAAACAGCTTTCCCAGCAAACTCTGCTGCGGTCTGCTGCGCGGGTGGAAGCTATCCGCATGTCTGCATGTGGGGTCAGCTTATCACGTTGTATTTTTTTCTGAGTAAATAAATGCTTACTATTCAGATAAACTTTTTTAATGCATTTTTTTCAGGTACCTCAAACTGCCCAACACTGTAGAGTATATTTGCAGGAAAAAAGCAGTTCTTCAACTGTAGACGTACAATGCAACATAAGTGAATTCCTATTATGAAAGGTTAGAATAATCTATAGCCTACAAGATTGAAGACTTTTGCAGTGTATTCCATGTGGGCTAGCCATATGTCCCATGTTATCACTATTATGCATCAGTATATGTCTAATAAAACCACATTTTCATCTCATGCTGGCCTGCATGGCTAAAAACCTTCTCATATGAGATGCACTTGCCATGTGTCCAAAAAGCGCTGTTCTTTGCCACTTAACTGTTGGTATCTAAGGAAAATAATAAAAAAGCAGCAAATGGATGAAGCTAGTTACTACCATTTTGTAAAACTGCATACAGAAAAGTCACGTATGGAATTGCAGTATCGATCCATGGTTCGGATGGCATTTTTCTATGTGAAAGCAAACTAGCGATAACGAGTCCCTCCTCCAAATTAACCCAAAATCGGTCCTGGATAAAGAAGTATTTGGGACAAGTGTGGTTATAGGACTTTTATATGTAATGTTGAGGATGGTAAATAGTGTTTAATCTGAAAAAATATGTTTTGTTTGGGGACTATTTTGCTGAACAATGTCCTGTATGTACCACCAGTTCTGCTACATCAGCTAACAGATGACAGGGCCAACGCTGTGCCAAGACATATAGAATATTGATCATCAAATATAGATCATCAAGTTGATTGAAAGATCTGATGATTTGGCTTTCTTTTAAATGCTGCAGTAAAACTACTTTTGATAGTGAAAAATGTAGCAGGATTGTATTTTCTACTTCGTTCTGGTGGCATGCTGCTTGCGGAAAGCTGCAGAAAAAATGGCTCATCTTGAAACAGCCACAAGTGCGATTTATTTGTCCATATATTGACATAAAGTTTCTATACGGATATCACAAGTTTTTTAATTATTCATTTTAAAATAGTTCCAAACTCCAGACATTTAAACTGCTTTGTTAACTTTTAAAAACAGATTACACAGCTGAAGTTTGTGGATAATGTTCATGTATGGCACCTTTACGACAGTAAAGGAAATAGTACACATACAAGAAACAAAGGATGTGAACTGGATCGGGCTAAATATAATTCTTAATCTATTAAAATGTGACTGGATTGGATCAGGACATCACTGATTTGAATCTGAATGCTTAATCTCACATACTTTTCTCTGTCTGCTGTACCTGTTTTGCCTGTGTACTGTTTTTCAGCTTGTCTTCTGTGTTTCATTAACCTGTCTGAAGTTAAACTTCCCATTATTGTTGATCTGATTCCTGATTTATAGACTCATGCCTTTTTCCTCTCTGAATGATGGCTTCAATTTTTAGGCCAGACATCCAGGACTGTAAGCTCCTCCCCGAGTACTGAGAGCTTATCTGGTGGGCGGGACCATGCTATGTCATCCCCTCCACTTCCAGTGTCCAGGGGACGGGAGTCCAGCACATCGTCCCCGCCCCTCTCGGCCACAAAAAAAGAATCATTCTTCAACATCAGTCGCTCCCGCTCACACAGCAAATCCATGGGCAAGAAGGATATGGTGAGCAGCTGTGACACTTTTATGTAACTTTTCTGCTTGCACACCAACCTCCACCCTCCTTCCCAAGGCAAACCTTACCCTGTGATCAATCTTCATCCACATTCATTTTATTTCCAAACAAATACACTGCAGAATAAAAAAAGTGTATCAGAGCAGTTCTTCAGGAAACACTGATTAAACTGAATTAGACAGTATATAATATGCAATTATAAGAAAAATTGCTTGCTTGTTAATCTGCTTAGTCACAGCCAAGCCTTAAATAGGAATAAAAAACTAATTCAGAAGCTTTTTTGTGTATTAATATAAATGCTGCTTTTATTTTTACCTGTGGTAGCAACAAAGCAGTCCATTTGATGAATCATGAGTCCACATACCTAAGTAATACAAGTTTTAGTAATACTAATATTTTTTTAAAACTAGGAATATTTTTAAGAATGTTAAACATGAGGCCAAAAATACTATGTAAAAATGATGATGAACTATTTTTTAAAGTGTCTTTGAAGTTTTCTGTCACTTGTAAATGTCTGTGTGTTTGCGTGCATGCAGGAAGAGTTGGAGGCCCAGGTTTCGTTCCTCCAGGGGCAGATCAATGATCTAGAGGCCATGAGCAAATACTGTGCTAAGATGATGAACATGCATATCGGTGAGTCAGACTGAAAATCACTAGTATCCTTGCTGAGAAAATGTGAACAAAAGAACTTAGCAATGAGAATAATGTGGTTTATGTGTGGCGAACAGGCAAAATTCAGGACGTGATATTGCAGGAACATCTGGAAAAAGAGGATGAAGTACTGGTGTCACTTGCTGGACTTAAACAGGTGTGACGCTTAAACATTATACACCTTAACTGATGTGCAAAATTGACATTTTACTTAGTTTAATCAAAGCATTTGAATGGATCATTTTGCTTTTGCACTGGGAACAGCTAACAGTGAACCACACATCATTTTGGATCTTTGAAAACTGCCTAGCTAGTAGGTTGTGATGACATGCTACAAAATTTCAAATCTGACAAAAGTATGAGTTGAAACAACCTAAATTGCATTTATATATGAAGATACTGGCAGTAAAGCCTCTTGAGATGCTGCATAGATACAGCCATGGCTGCCAACTTGTATATTTTTGTTGAGGAGAGAATTCTGTGGGCTGGGCTGGGCTAGGGGGGGGTTGGAGGGGTGCTGCGAAAGGGGGCAGTGAGGGTTGATACTACAGGTTGGAGGCTTTGGGGGATGGGGCAGCGGTCATGGATTGGACATTCTATAAATCATTACTGATGAGGTGATTGTTCACACAGCCAATCTGGCTCGACTGCAAAACATACTTTCTTTTATTTCATGATCACTAGGTCTCAAAATAATGACTCTAAACAGTGCATAATATGTCTAACAAAAAGGCATTTGAGATTCAGCCACATGTGCGGAATTCCCTGAAAGTTGTATAGTGCACTACTTCTGTGTACAAGTCTCAAAAAAAAAAAAAA
>JAILXH010204347.1:31613-41681 GCA_023558415.1 Piaractus mesopotamicus
AACCAATTTTGTGCTGGCATTAGCACAACAAAGTATAAAGGATTAGTAAACAATTCAGAACATTTCCATAAAATTGGCATTTGGTTAATTCATTTGATCGTCTCCTATGGCCTCATAGGACTGTAGTTTCTTCTCGTATTGATGGCATTAGTCAATCACTGTCCTTAGGGTTGAAATGTAAGCTAGTTTAAAGTGTTATAAGGTTTGGTGTCTTGTCTTGTTTAAAATAAATAAAGTTGAAGTTAATTAAAGTAAAAAAGGTCTCCATGGTTTGCCTCTGCTTCTCATGTTAATGTAGAGAAAGATATGATAATAATGCACTGAAATGGAAATTCCTGGCTGATACTAAAATCCAGACACCTGGTAGAAAACTTATGTACACTTGTCTGCTAAGCTGACAACAAATAAAAAGTTTGCGTAAGATAAATGTGCTAACATTTTTGCAGTATGTAGGCTACAGAGCATGCCACAAAATCCATTGTCCTCGACAACAGAGAACATTAGTTCAAAACCCATGGACACAGAGGTGCTGGTACAGATGGCAGTCCTTTCTGCTGCTGTATTCTGTGTATCAAGCAGGATGTTTTTTTTTTTTTGTTTGTTTTGTTTTTTTTTTCTTCTAACCTCTCTTAGAGAAGTTCTATAGAGGCATGCCTTCTCTTGATACCTGACATGAACGGTTAATATAAAACGCTTGTCTACTGTCACTCACAATAGTTTCACTTTTTTTTTTTTTCCCCCACTGTTTATCTGCTGCCACTCAAAGGCCCAATCCCATTTCTTATTTTTTACCCCTACCCCTTTGTTTTCGTGTGTCACCTTGCCTCTTAGAACTTAATTACTACAAGTACACTGCTTCACTAACAGGCTACTAGCGGTGCTCTGTAGGTGACTCTGCCAGTCTGTGATGGCAGAGGAGGATAAAGTGTAGCAACCTCACTCCTGGGCTTTAGTTAAATATAGGGCATCATATGCCTTCAAAGAGGGGAGGGATGCGACTATTATTTATTATTGCCATTCCTAATTCTCCAGTGATATGAAGTTGAAGTCAGCTATTCACCAGCTTCTTGTTCAAATTTTGCTGTTCAACCTTAAATGGAGCAACAGTTACATTCTTCTGCTTCAGGCGTCAGAACTGCTGCACCATTTAAGCTGGAACAGGACCTTTAGCTAACTAGGCACCAAGACATTAGCATACTATTAGCGATTTAATTATTTTTTTTTTTTATGCTTGTTATGAAGAAAAGGACCAAAATACGTTGAAACCACATTAAACTAAGATAATACAATGGTTAGCGTAATGGTTTTTAACAGAGAAAATACTTACATTTGTGGGTTTCTTGGGTCGCTTGCACAGCCATCTTGCTGTTTTTTCTTTTTTTCTCGTAACACTATTTGGAGTGTGCCTCTGAAAAACCTGCGTTTGGAAGGCCATGTTGCCCCAATGCTTTGCCCTACCCCACCATCTCAACAAAAATCGGGACACCCTTCCCCTAGGAATGAATGCACAAAGCTGAGGGCTAGGGCTAAGTGATAGGGGAAAGGGTGACATGGGATTGGGCCAAACTGTGCTGACTGGCACGCGAGAGTGAAGGGGGAAAAAAAACCAAAAAAAAAAACCCAGCTTTTGTAATAACTTTCGTGTTTTGTTTTTTTTTTCTTCAGAATGTGCTGTACATGGTGTATATAGAACTTTTTTCAAAATGGTTCTGGATAGCACCAAAAAGGGTTTTGCTGTTGTTACAAGCTTGTATCGTAACAATAGAAGAACTCTTTTTGGTGCTGCATAGAACCCTTTTCAAAAAAAGTTCTATACAGAACCATCTACAGCACATTCTCTATTAATCTAAAGAACCCTTCAGTCATGCAAAAGGGTTCTTGGAGTAGTTCAATATAGACTTTGTTTGATAAAGAACACTTGGAAGAACCATCTTTTTTAAGAATGTAGTGTAGTAGCGGTTTATGGCTCTTCATGTAGTCACATTAAATGAAAGGTCTTGTTAACTTTAACCTCTGTGTAGTATTTATTTATTGTGTGTGAAGTCTCGTAAAGTCTCAGGTTCTGCATGTTGAGGAGGGGGTCTCGTGTCCTTTCCGTTGTCTGGCCTCTCGCAGACTGCTGAATTATGCATCGGTCTCGCCTGCTACACATGAAATATGAATTTAATACCGACCCCCCATCCCCCCGCCCCCCCCGACAAGTGCTCACATGACTAACACTTGCGTATGCGACCTCCCTCAGATATCAACAAAACGTAGTAACCTCAATCACCCTCTACTTCACAGCCTTGGCATGCAAAGGCTTACAGTTACAGCTTACAGTTCATGTATAAACAACATAGAAATTCAGCAGAGACCATGTCTCACCGGGCTCCTAGCTTACGCTTAAAAAAAAAAAATCTGCACAACTTTCTCTTACTCCAGATGTAGTCCATGGGCCAAGACAAGCTTGATGTCTGAAGTTTGCTTCTTCGGTTTACTTCAGTACTGGAAGCTAATTACCATCTAGGCATGTTTTCTCAAGTATACTTCCTTGGTTTATGTATGAGATACTCCTAGTATGTTGCTAAAGACAGTAGTAGCAGCTATTTTAAAGCCTGAGTTTTGTACATACTCTTGGCATATTACTACATTCATGTAAAGGAAAACTGTAAATAGAAAAGATTTCGTTTAGTTACCACTTTAAAGCTTAACCTTGCTTCAGCGTTCTTGGTAAGTATTTCAATAAAAATGTTTTTAAGCTTGGTGATACATGGTTATGTTCCTCATAACTATAACAGTGTATCAATCATCTATGTTGTAAATGTCACTTTTTGCCAATTTCATAAAGTTTAGTGTTGCTACTTGATCATGCATTTCTCTATCTGAACTGTCTGTCTCCCTGTGCTGCTTTGGGTGTCAAATGAGAAAATGAAGAGCGCGGCAGAGAGCAAGTTGGCAGCGCTGGAGTAGGCTGCCTTTGCTGTTATGCAGAGAGAGGAGGGGGCTTGCTTACACACTCCCACTTTATTGCTGGGCAGAAAAGACGACACGCAGAACGGAGTCGCACTTCTCCTGCCTCCACTCTGCACTAACAGAGCAGAAGAGTGAAGTGGAAAAGCGCTGGCAGTTAGAAACGAAGGGTTGCTTTTGGCTCACATCTAAACCAACAACTAAGCCTCTACTGCAGAGCACCAAAGGTATGTTTATGATTTTAATGTTTGCAGGTATGTTTTGCTCTTTACATTCAATGTTGTAAGCTCTGATTTCAGTTTTTGTTTTCCTGTTCTAAAGCACAGCTGAAACTTCATGTGGATCTACAGTTCACTGATTTATCTCCTCCTCTGTCTGTTGATTATAACTCATTTGCTGATGTACTTGACGCTATTAAGTTTATAGATGTAAACACAACTTTGCTTATTTTGTAGTTTCTGTTCCTCACTGCTTCTCTCCTGCAGGTGTTCCTTCTCTCCTTATATTCTCACCTGTTTGGATCCTTGGGTGTTTGTGTTTTAGGGCCTCATGCAGTGTTGCTTTGTTTGTGGAGTTTCTCAAATTTTAAATCTTAGTCTTTAAACTGGTAAGATTTCTTTTACTACTTAGACTGGTGTTTTGTAGCCTGGTTGACTATGGGAACAAGATAAACAGGAAAACATGAAAATTTTGGTATTATGGCGACATCATCATTGCAATGGTAACAAAATCTTGCGTCTACAAAATATTAACTTCAGAAATACTTAACTTTTGAGAGAGATTTACCAGATTTAAAATGTAATTTCTGTTTCTGTATTCACACAATTTAAATGGCAAATGAAGTTCAAAAAAGTAGCCTACTAAAGTAGGCTATGAGCAACTAAATTGATTAAATAAGTAAAAATATGATAACATTTTGATTATTGAGAACTTTTATGATATTATTATTGATGTAAGACTGGCTTTAATGAACGGTGTCGGGGAGTACTTTACTGTGCAATCAAAAAGATAGGAAAAGGTTAGAAGGAAGCCTTTGCTGCAAAAAAAGGAAGCCCTTGAAAATATTGCACAGATAAATTAATCACATGGCAAAAATTCAGACCAGTAGGACACATTAAAATATGCCTTAACAGGGTAAATTTGCAGGGGTCAGCAAATTTACTTTAATGCATTTTAATGCTCCTTTGAGTCATTTCATTAACTTGTCATGGCTATGCATATGATTATATGACAGTGTTAACTGATACAATTTTCACTTTATAAATAGCCTTTGTATCATCACCGTGTTAATGCTAATTTATGCAAGTGTTATGAAGGGAATTGTTTTGTTTGCATCTGGCAGTGTTGTTCGCTTCTTACATAGTATGTAATAATATTTCTGTAATAAGCTTAGTGTAAAAAAAATTAATATTCAAAGCAGTTGAAGCTTGTAACAGACATAAGTATCATTCTTTACTATGTTGCAGTTTTACAATAAATCATTCATAAAGCATTACTGAACAGTATTGGAGTAGCTTAGCCTGTTAGCTGTATGCTGAGCTGTGCAGCCTAAACTTTCTATATATGCAATTTGAAGCATTAAACGACTGTTATTTCATATGCATTAAATGTGTTACTACCAGCATATGTGTATTACTGAAATCCTAGTGATGCACACAAAAGCAACTTGAATATGTAGAGCTCCCTTTTGTGAAGGATCTTTGCTCTGCCAAACATAGGTTTAGTATGACCAGCGGATACTTCATTCAAATTACAAACTAATCACTAAGCTTAGTCATTGATAACTTTTTAATCGATCAGTTCTTTTCATTTAATTTATCGTTACAAGTCTAGCTTAAATATACATCAGTTATGTTTGTGTATTTTTTTTTTTACAGAAGTGCAGCAACCAGTGGTGCAAGAGTGACTGTGTGCATGTTACTGTAGTTGTAAAAAAAATTTTTTTAATTTTTAAATTTAGTTTTTAATTTTGGTTTTGTTTTGAGTTTTTGATTTTCTGTTAGTCTTAAGGACGTATTAATAGTTTTAGTTGTGTTGAGTTGTGATTTTTTTTTTAAGCAATACTTTTAGTATTTATTTTGTTTCAATTTAATTTAGTTTGTAGTATTATGATGAACGGTGTGATTTTAGGCATTTAAAAAAGATGAAACAAAATGAATACAACAATAGACTGAGCTCTCACTAAATTTGTTTTGTTTTAGTTAGTTTTGCCTTTGCCAGTTTTGATTTCATTTTTGTTGTGGTAATAGTTTTAGTTAACCCTGATAATAACCCTGGTGCATATGCGTTAGAAGGTGAGAGGTCACTATAAAAGCAGATGGTGTGCTACCTGATGGTTACCTGCAGTTAGTATTTCTGAAGTGTGGGTGGGCACAGATGCGCACGTGCAGTGGAGGCAGATTTGAGTGACAGACTGCAGACTGAGTGATAAAGCAGCCGGTTTCAGAGAGGGCTAGGGGAAAGAAGGACGGAGGAAGAGATGGAGACGATTGTGAGAATGATAAATGTGAGACAGATGTGCTATCATTGCCTCACAGTCCTTCAAGCTAACAGAGATACACACACAGTCTCTTCTTAGAGGCATCCCTGCAACATTACCCTGAATATGCAGGCAATTCTGGGTCACTGTTGAAATGTTCGTTGTGTGAAGATAAATGCCTTTGAGGTCTGTCTAATTTAAATGGGTTAAGGTGGCTGGAAATAATTGTAGAATTTTATATTAGTATGTGAAAAATATGCACATTTGTTATTAATGTATCTCACTAAAAATTCAGTCATAATAATGCAAAGCCTAAATACAAAACAATTTGTCAATGTTAGACTCAACCATAATCAATAATAATTACATTCAGTAAAATGTGCATTCATTTGTTGCTGTAAGTTGCTATTTATTTATTTATTTATTTATTCATTTATTTATTCATTGGTAAAGAATTTTTTTATTTTTATTTTATTTTTTTTTAAGGTATAAGAGTGAACGCTAGCTTAGTGGCTTAGTCCATGTTGGAACAAACAAAATGCACCAACAACATAGCACATTTGGAAAAAAAAAAAAAGCTATAACTGTCAGTACAATTACTATCATTATGAAAAAAAATGGGCTTACAAATGAGCTATTTGTTAATTTGTAAATGCAATTTATGTAAATATCTCTATAACTGGTCTAAATCTATCTTTTTATAATACATTGTAGTAGAAGTGCTGATGATACCCATTATATATCCAGAAAAAAGAAATGTGACCTAATTTATCACAATGTCAACAACTTATATTGCCCACTCTGGATTGGTGTATTATTTTTATTGTCTGTATTTCACTACACTGTAAATAGTTACTTTAGTCATGTTTTTTTTGTATCTTTTAAAAAAAATGGTTCTGAATGGTACCAAAATACTCTTAATTAAACCAAGATTTCTTGATGCATTAATATATTTTAAAGAATTGTCATCGATTTTAGTTGTTTTGAAGTCACCCTTAGTAACCCTTATACCCATAGTAAATAATGAAGGCAAGCATGTTTTGCCCCGTTCTGTGGCTCCTCAAGCTTTTGACACATTACCATACCTTATCATCTCATACCTTATCATCTTATATTCAGCGCTACATTCATTTTTTTCTTTTAGATTTCCTGTCACTGTGTTCCTAACTCACTCATATAGCATAGTCGATTATGTGCATGGCTGGTGTGCCTCGGGATGTTAAGGATTTGGATGTGTAAGTGTATGTGCAGGAAACACTGTCTGTGGTAACTATAATCCCTGTGTAGCTGCGCTGTCAATTTCAGTCAGTAACAGGGCTTGTAATTTCTCATGAATGGGTATTTTGCCAAGTGGATGTATTCACCATTCCAAAATCAAGATTGAAACTGTACTTGTCCAGTTTCTGCATGAATGGTTCTAGTTGTCTCCGGAACATTTAAAAAGCCAGTGATCTGGGCTAACCAATCTGTTGCCAGGCCAATTAGTGCCAGTTATGATGTGACCGACAGCTTTGCTGAAAGGGCAGACCAGGCCAGAATGCTTGGCTTATAGCATTAATGTCTTTCCGTCTTGCCATTAGATGTAGATGCCTATTCTGTCAGTACTGAAAAGGCTAATTGCATCATGAATTCATTTTATATTTTACCGAAGAAGAACACAGAATTTTGATATCAGAATTTTCTCTGTGAACCAGATATAAGCGCTGGGAAGATGCTGCTCCAACATCACAGATCTGTGGTATGTCTCCATGGTACTGAGAAGTATTTGTAACTGGTTTCTGATAGTTAGGAAGGAACATGGAAAAAACAAGGAAATCAGAGAAGAACATGGTGCAATACAGATTTTTTTCTTCACTGGTCTTATGAAGAGTTCGATGTGGTATGTCTGGTTGGACAGAGGAGTTTGGCTCTTTGTTTCTTTCAGTAATAAATTACGGCATACTTAATGTTTTTAGAGCACACTGAGAAAGAAGATAAAGTAGCTGGTAACCAAGATTAAAGTGACAATTCGTTCAATTTACACAGTTTCTCTTACCACCTAAATTCTGTCCCGGCAATGGAACAATGGACCAGCTTTTCATCTTCATGCAGATTATTCAGGGGGCATGGGTGTTTTCCTACCCAGTCTGTGCCTTGTGGACATAGAGAAGGCTTAATACCATGTTCCATGAGTTATTCTCTGGAAGGTCCTCCGGGAGTAAAGGGTATCGGGGCACTACTCCGGGCGAGAGTGAGAGCAGTGTCCATATACTCGGCATGAAGTCAAGCTTGTTCAGTGTGGGTGTTAGACTAAGCCAAGACTGTGCCTTGTCTCCACTCCTGTTCCTGATATTCATGGATGGGGTGTCAAGGCGTAGCCGAGGTCAGGAGGGCATTGTGTGTGGAGGCCGAAAGGTGGCATCTTTGCTTTTTGCAGATGATTATGTCCTTTTGGCTTCATTATATGCTCTGGAGCAGTTGGCGGTTTGGTGTGAAACGATTGGTATACGGATCATCTCCAAGTCTGGGTCCTTGGTCCTCTCCTGGAAAAGGATGGCATGCTCCCTCCTGGGAAGGGGAGGGGTCCTGCCCCGGGTGGAGGCGTCTAAGTCTTGTTCACGACTGATGATAGGAGGGATCATGAGATCGGCCGCAGCTGGCACAGACAGCAGCAGTAATGTGGTCACTGTACTGGACTGTAGTGGTGAAGAGGGAGCTGAGCCATAAGGCAAAGCTCTCTGCTTACCAGTCGTTCTACATTCCCACCCTCACCTTTGGTGATGAGCTTTGGGTAATGACCGAAAAAATCTGAATATAAGCGGTGGAAATGAGGTTTCAACGCAGGGTGGCGAGCTACACCCTATTTGACAGTGTGAGAAGCTCAGTCATCCAGGAGGAGCTCAAAGTAGAGCCACTACTCCTCCACATTGAGAGGAGCCAGTTAAGGTATTTCGGGCATCTGATTAGGGTGCTCCCTGGCTGCCTCCTGTTGGAGGTTTCCTGGGCATGTCTGACTGGGACGAGACTCTGAGGTCGTCCCAGGACCCGCTGGAGGGATTAAATCTCCAAGTTGGCGTGTGAGGGGCTTGGGATCACCCAGAATGAGCTGGAGGAATTTGTGGGGGACAGGGCCGTCTAGGTTTCTCTGCTTTCCCTATTGCAACCGCGACCCTAGCTGGATCAAGCAGGTTAAGAAGATGAAGTTGAAGAAAATTGTCTAGCTCAAAAATTCAAGGAGTGCAAAGATGTATAGGTTTTAACAGGATGAAGAAGATCTTGCTGTGTTAGATGGTATATTAGTATGTATTTGGGGTCAAAAGACTTTCTTAAAAAAATGGTGTAGCTTGAAAATCAAGAAATATTGTATTATATTGTACTAATTAATGCATGAATGAAAATATAGTAGCAGGGTTAGTATGAAATGCAGTTATGTGCTTTGGTGCAAGCATTGTAATACCAAGATTGATGGATATAAAATTCCAGGAATGTCATCAGTGAATTTCAGTGAATGGGATGGTGGAGGGATGAAAGAAAGGATAAAATGCTTTGATAGGTGAGTGCAGCCTATATGAATACATTGAGTATGAATATGTTGCAGGCATCAAATTTAGAACAAGCACATATATACAAAAAAACAATAAATTAGTTGAAACATTAAATAACTTGTCTTTGTACTGTTTTCAGTTATATACAGGTTTAAATGCATTTGCAAGTCATTGCTGTCTGTTTTTGTTTTCCTACTGTCCCAGATGTTTTGGAAATAGGTTTGTACTATCAGTATTTATGAAATGCTTAGTTACGAAATGCTTTATTCTTTTGGCCTAGAGCTGAAGCTCATATCAGTGATTTTTTTTTGCCAGAGGACGGAGGGAAGCTAAGTTAATCTTAATGTAAGCTAATCTTAACACTGCAGTGGCCCTCCTTTCTCATGAATTTGACCTCCATTTGCATTTTGTCCTGATTTGGTGACAAAGAGGCCCATAGTCATGTCATTTTCCCCTTCTTAGTCATGTCTACTTGCTCTCTGTTTCACCTGTTCTGCCTCATCAGACCTTTGCAAACCAGTGTAGCCAACAAGCCGTCTTTTTGCTGGACTCTGTTAGTCCAGTGGTGGCACCACTGTCACTTTGCGTTAGGCTGATGTTTGCTGTGGCCTCACGCTGGAGATGTAACAGTCATTAGAATTAGCCACACGCTAATTCACCAGCCTCATGCTCAATTCCACTCCATAATTGGATCTGGGCTCAGTGATCAAATATGATTTCCCGTGTCTCTGTTATCTGATAGCTAATGCTGTGAACATGTGTGTGTGTTAGCAGGAGAGAGGGAGCTGTCTGCAGGTGAAGTGTGAGGCTTATGTGTTTGTGTTGGGAGTGTGGGGGTGAGATTAAGTTCCAGAAAATCTGCTTTGCCACATTATGCTTGTGCACATGAGAGCAAGTGTCTGAACTCGTTGGCTGTGCTCATGCCCTTCTGTTCTGCATATTTATGTTCACTTTCAATTTGAATGTCAATCAAACTTAGTTAGCATGAAAATTAGTAATTGTACTGCCAAGACAATCAGGTAAATCAGTGCATCAATGAATAAATGAATATCTTGAACAAATTATACATATTCATTCATCTCTCTCTCTCTCTCTCTCTCTCTCTCTCTCTCT
>JAILXH010204379.1:7127-18411 GCA_023558415.1 Piaractus mesopotamicus
CAGAGCAGGTATTATTTGATTCTCAGCACTGCAGTAACACTAATGTGGTGGTGGTGCGTTAGTATGTGTTGTGCTGGTGTGAGTTGATCAGACGCACAAGTACTGCTGGAGTTTTTAAACACCTCAGTGTCACTGCTGGACTGAGACTAGTCCACCAACCAGAAACATCCAGCCAACAGCGTCCTGTGGGTAGCGTCCTGGTTAATTGTAATGCCGTCACATTATATTCGTGTTTGTTTGTTAGTTTGCTTATTTTTACCTTAAATTTGTTCTTTTTCTGTTTCAGCTTATTAGAAAACATGGACGGGGGAAACTAGTAAGTGTTCACCATCAAAGATGATCGTTGTTTTCACTGAGCGTGGCGTGATTATTAATGTTGGATGTAATGTTCGTGTTTCAACAGTGGGTTCCCCCGTGAATATTTTGATCGTTTTGTCCAAAGTCAAGACTCCTCTGTGGTGAACAAGTTCCAGCAGAAGTACTGGAAAACCAAACAGACGCTAATCAAAGTCACGGGGAAGAAAGAAGACGAGCATGTGGTCGCCTCAGACGCAGACTTAGATGCCAAACTTGAGGTAATATCAAAATGCTCAGCAATGAGTAATTCTGAAAATGAGTCATACTCAAATCTCAGTATTTCATCCCTCTGTTTTTTCTGTGTCTTGGCGTCTGCAGGTGTTTCACTCTGTCCAGAGGACGTGCATGGAGCTCCTCAAAGTGATCGAACAGTACCAGAGAAGAATATGTTGTACGGAACCATGCTCTCTTTTATCATACCTACACACATAGGCATAGATTTGGGAGGGGTTGTGAGTGGACTGGGTGTAATTGTCCCTCTACGAATAGTTCATTCATTAATTCACTCCCAACTCTTTAGGCTCCCTAAAGAGCTAAACAGCTCTTCTTTCAGCAGCATTGTCACTTTTTTTGTTCCCAGAATTAGCCAAGTCATCTGTCATTTTCCATAACACCTTAGTCTAGCTTCTAATAATTAACTAATTAATAAGACAGCATGTTTATTATTGAAATGAATGAAGATGTCACATGTTAACATGAAGTTTCACTGGGAGAATTTCAAAAGGCAGCAGTCACAAGATCACAAGACGAAGGCAAATCCTGTAATCCAGCCATCAACAAATAGAGATTAAAGTAAAAAATCACATGAACTAAAGAAGCACACTTGTAAACAGGCTAAGAGCAAAACCAGAGACAATCTAAAACAACAAGCAACAGGTGTTGGAGATAATGAGGGGGCGGAGCTGGAATGTTCCAAGGAGATCATCCATGCATGTGGGCTCCCAACATTTACCTAAAAGAGCCATACACAATTTAACATTCAGCATATTTCATGTTTTTTTACTGTAGCAGACTTTTCTGATGTTCAGGACTCTAAAAGATGATTGAAAGTGGGGTAAACTAAGCAGGCTACCTGTAATAATGTCAGACATTTTCAGATTGTTATCTACTGCTCGATGGGTAGGATAAATTGTTGTAGAACACCCGTTGGTGCTAACATTACGTTAAAATGTCCAGTTGAGTCTCACTCTGAAGACATTCAGTTCATTGAAGTAATTGCCATTCTAGCCTCATCACTGAGCATCTCTCTCAGCCCTCTGGCTACACTGATCTGGGTAAACAAACAGCAAAGATAAAGGGTGAGTGTAAAGACGATGGGTCAGGTGGAATTCACATTAATAACTGAAGTTTAAACTGAATATGATTCACTTTCCGTCTGTAAGTCACTGTGTTTTCCCCTCAGTTTTATCTCAGGAGGAGAACGAGTTGGGCCGCTTCCTGCGTTCGCAGGGGTCTCAGGACAAAAGCCGAGCGGGGAAGATCATGCAGGCTACGGGAAAAGCCCTCTGCTTCTCCTCTCAGCAAAGGTCAGCTCTTACCACTCATATACTGTGAAGTCCAACAACTGACCAAAAACATCAAAATAAATGACAGTCCATTCATTAATATGGATTTACATCTTCACTCTGAATATTACTTTTCAAAGGAATGCTGATGTTCCGCATAAATAAAATGAAGTGATAGCTGCAGTTTTAAAACTGACATTATGCCAACTGATGTAATAGCCCTGATACAGTAATTTAAAAGCCCTGTAATAGTAATAGCTCTGATATAGTAATTTAAAAGACCTGTAATAGTAATAGCCCTGCGATGGACTGGCGACCTGTCCAGGGTGTATCCTGCCTTCTGCCCAATGACAGCTAGGATAGGCTCCAGCACCTCACCGCGACCCAGAAGGATAAGCGGTTTAGATGGTGTGTGTGTGTGTGTGTGTGTGTAATAGTAATAGCCCTGATATAGTAACTAAGGAAGATATGACGACCATAATAGATTATTCACTCACATCCTCAGAAAACACGTTCTTCAGCAAGTGTTTTTTTTAAATTATCTTTCATCACACTTGCAATCATCAGATTCGTCCACTCTGGGAAGGGGTCCAAAGTACAGCCCCCACACGTTGCATGCAGTTATACTTTTCCACCAGAGAGGTCTCTAACAACCTCAAATATTCATAGTGCAGCTTTAAATATGCCATTTTCTGCGAATCTTAGTCCACAATTTTTATTTATTTGTTAAGATTCACATATTGGAAAAACATAAAATATAAACTGTCCCATAACTTTTGCACAGGCCACTTTTATGTTTTATTTTTCCCCAATATGTTCAATCCAACAGATAAACAGTAGTTGTGCATTAAAATGTGCTGAAGCACAAGAGGTGTGTTCTCTGTGGAGGATGTGTTAACAAAACATGTCCTTTGACCAGGGGTGTGCAAACTTTTGCATTTGACAGTATATTCCACTCCTGTATAAAAGGTTCCTTCAGTCACATTTGTGCTTTCAATGTAATTTAAGAAGATTGTAATCAAACTGAATCAAATAATGGAATTGGGTCATTCAGAGGTCAGAGATTTACACCCTGGAACTATTACTTTAAAGCATTGTTATTCACTGTGCTGAGCCTGACGAGACGCTGTAAGCCCCGCTCAGATTTGACCATGTTCTGTAGGCTGGCGTTGCGTGTCCCGCTGTGCCGTCTGTACCAGGAGGTGGAGACGTTTCGTTACAGGGCCATCTCAGACACGTGGCTGACCGTGAACAGGATGGAGCAGGCCAGAACGGAGTACCGGGGGGCGCTGCTGTGGATGAAGGACGTGTCTCAGGAGCTCGACCCCGACACGCACAAACAGATGGAGAAGTTCCGCAAGGTCAGACTCATTCAGAGCACAATTCTGTTTTTCAGGTTGACCCCTAAGGCCAAACAAAAAGGCAGCTATTTTTCTGCGGTGTAATTTTCTCTTGTCCTTTTAAAACATTATTTCTCAGTGCTGTCGTCGCATTTATTTGATTTGATATGTTACTGAATATGTAAAGATTGTGAAAATCATATTTTTGATCATATCATTTTTACTGAGCATTTGGTCGTATGATCATATGAATAGGATACTTCACATATTAATGGCCTGTTACTGTGATGAATTGGGTCAGTAATAAGCATGTCTGTAGCAGTGTGAATTGCGTCCAGTCGCTCACTCATAAATTATTGCAGTGCATCCAACAACAAAGGCAGCATGGAGCTTCTTTTATGCAGGGATAGGAAACTCAGTAGCATACAGAAAACTCCAATTCCTCTTGATCTATTTTACTGACCAATGTGCATATCTGTCACAGTCTACACTGGGGGCACCTTTTAATGAGTTAAACAGGGTGAGAGTTTGGGTTTTTGGTTGAAAGGAATGCATCATATTTGCTAAAACAGTTGACATCATAAATTGTGTATAATTTTTTTTAGAATAGGTGTAAGTCTGCAGCAGATTTACTCGATGGTATCATGAAGTAAAGTTCCCTTTAACTTTCATTAACCATAATCATAACCTTTAAAAGTCCAGAGTTATTACTTTATCATCTTGCTGCACTATTAAAATGTAAGGACATAATTACAGACTCCTTTACTGTAAATGACAGTACAGTTGCAGCTGTCTTTTTCATTGTGTGAATATTTAATGATGAATGGACCAATACAGCTTTGATCCAAAATTGCTTTGAATAAAATGTCTTTACTATGGAGCCCTGCTGGTGACATGCCGTATAAATTAAAATAATGTGTGGCCACGACTTAATAAGGCCTTAGTAAGTTATTCTTTTTATGTACTGTATTCATTTTAAATCAGAAACTCTTGTTCCTCCTCTGATCTCTGATCTCGTCAGTTTGCAGCTTTAAATTGGTTTTGCTTTCTGCAGGTTCAGGCGCAGGTCCGTCTCACCAAGACGAGCTTTGACAAGCTGAAGAACGATGTTTGCCAGAAGGTGGATTTACTGGGAGCCAGCCGTTGTAACCTGCTTTCTCACGTCCTCACAAATTACCAGGTACGTCACTCTAACATCAAAGGACTGTGATAGTACTACTGTGATCTAATAATGGCATTTTTTTTTCTAATAAACACTTTTTTTTGTAGTCTGCCTTCATAGAGGCATTGAATAACAATTATACAAAGCAGTACTTGAGTGTTTATGAACAGCTTATGTTAGTATTCATTTAAGTACACTAAAGCTACAAAAGTTTGGAATTTGTTTTTTTTTCTTCAGTAAAACCAATTTAGTTGCAGAAACATATTTATTTATAAACTAGTTCTAATATGTTAGTCCTGTGGAACTTCATAGGTTGCAAATAATTAGTTGGATACTACAGAGCTGAAAATAAAAAAAATTAAGAAATGTTGCATCTATGTCGAACGATGAACTGAGCTGAAGATGATTCTGAAATGACTGAGAAAGCTGTATAACATCAAGAATAAAGTTATAATAAAATTATTATCAAGGCAGGGAATTGGACAAAAAATCTTTTCATTCACGCCTTGCTCACAGAATTCTTGGAATTGTGAATAAAGTAGATGATAGTATTTAAATCCACATTGTATAATGTGCTGTATAATGACAAAAATTGCTGTTAAACAACAAAAATTGTGATTCCAAACTTTTAAACAGTAGTGTAAATAACATTGTATTGTCATAAGGGCCCTCAAGTGACAAACATTTCTTCCATTAATAACACTGTTATAAAGCTTCATTCCCATGTAATGGAATCTATACAGCAGAGGTCGAGTCAAGAACACCTTATATCAATATTGTGAATACAGACATATGTCCATAAATACTCAAGTATTGTTTTTTTAAAGTAAGTTATTTAATGCTTATGCATGTCTTGTGAAGTCCCTATGTAGGTAGCGTTAAAATAAAATGTTTATCATTTTCAGGGGAAACATCTTGAACCTGTAGAAACTTAAAAGGCTTAAAAATGGCCACTTGTATTTTGAGTTCTGAAAAGCTGTTTTGGGCTAATGTCTACTGTAGGAAGCACAATACACACACTTTTAAATAGATAGAACCTAATCTACCAACTTACCCTGAGCTTTTCTGTTTTTACTTTAGTGCTATTTGAGCCACAGGACTGTGGTAAGATTTAAAGGGCAATTCCACCAGTTTTTCACAATTTCTGTATAATTCAGTAGTTGGGATATAAACAAAGTCAAAGCAAAACAGACAAAAGTTTGATGTGAAATGATAGGAACCAGATTTCATGAAGTCTTTAACACAAATATAGCTGTTTTGTTTGCTATACAAAGTGACCAGTGAACCTACACACGTCTTCTAAGTCTAATGTTGATGGTAAAATGGTGATAAATTTGAGGAGAAGAAGAAAAAAACGTTTTTGGGGACGATTTTGCCTTGCAACGCCCTTACAACTTTCCTGTACATGAACGGAATATTTCAACAATTGTTGTTTTGTTTTTGTCCAAACTGCAGACCACCCTGTTGCATTTCTGGGAGAAAACGTCTCACACCATGGCCGCCATCCACGAGAGCTTCAAAGGCTGCCAGACCTACGATCTCTCAGCGCTTAAGGTCAGAGCAGAATTGCTGACGAACTTCGTTTAATGTCATTCCAATCGTTTTACAGGAGCTTTCTGTACAAACCTCATAACATGAAGGAAAAATTTGGGAATAAGAGTGAATTTTGTGCAGAGTGGCTGATTTTTTCCACACTTAACTATAAGGAATAATTTGAAATTATGGAGTTTGCTTGTGTTACAGTGACCTTTTGTCTTATTAAAGGGGAATTCCACCTAATTTTCAAAATGTATGGGTAATTCAGTTGTTCTGATGTAAACAAAGTCATTGAGAGTGGTTTGATGTGAAATGGGTCATTATAGAGAAACGTATTGATAGATTTCTTTACAGTGGTGGTGATAGGAACCAGGGGTTACAATGTCTACAACACAAATATAGGCATTTTATTTACTATCCAAAGCCTAAAACTAAACTTTTCTGAGTTTTTATATGTTATGTTGATAGTAATTTATATGTTTATATGTGATAGTTGTTTTTATATGTTGTGTTGTGGTAAAATACTGATAAGTCTGAAAAAATATGTTTTTTGGGGGGACAATTTTGCTATACAACAGCCTGCATGTACCTCTCTGCTGTGAATAGATTTTGGGCAAAATGTATTTATGTTAAAACTATCGTAAAAAATCTCATTTTTTAGATGCTGCAGAATAAAGGTTCTGATCAGGGAACAAAGAAAAGAGTGAAAAAGAAAAACAAGGCAAAAACAGAGGAAGAAGAAACAAGTCCAACCACAGAGGACACGTAAAAGACATTCTCTCTGTATTACCTCCTGTATGTCTGTGTGATGTTGTTGTTATACTAATGTGTCCCTCATTCCTTTAATTCCTCAGACTTATTTCAATAGATGAAGAAGATCTAAATAAGGACGTGAGTCAGTCAGGTACAGCACCCATCTGCCATACTAAATGCATAGCACAGCCCAAATTGTTTTTTTGTACAATAACCTAAACAAAGTCTGTAAATGGTCCAGTATTAAAGGGCTAAAATGGAAACTAAGAAGCAAAAACAGCCCACTTCCACTTTTCCTTATGGTTATGATGTCACAACCATGGGCATGCTTACATATGACCGACTGCCCATTTACACTAAAATGACAAGGAGTGTTGGTACAACAGACAGCTGAATGAGGCACATTACAGGCAATCAGTCAGAACAGAAGTAATACACATGTACTGCCATATGGAAAAGTTTTAAACAGCTCCATTCGGATTACGTTTTGTTGATTAGTGTGCGATTTCTGTTTATTTGCTGAATTTAACATGAAAAAAAAAAACAAAAATAAAATGTGCCATAACTTGGTCACGTTTTATGTCCCAGTATTTTAAATTCGGCAAATAAACAGTAATTGTGCAGAAATATGTTCCCTGTAGAGAATGTGTTCACTTATTTTTACTTAGAAAATCAGCAAAACCTGTAGTCTGACTAGAGGGGCACAAACTTTTATATAGGAGTCTTAAAGGCACAGTAACAAAAGGAGACTGTTTAA
Source organism: Piaractus mesopotamicus (assembly GCA_023558415.1). NCBI lineage: Eukaryota > Metazoa > Chordata > Actinopteri > Characiformes > Serrasalmidae > Piaractus > Piaractus mesopotamicus. Next base: position 14,538 of record JAILXH010204379.1, read on the forward strand.
TTGTAAGGGATGATGAAAGGATAGTGAATTAATTAGGGCTGTTTTTAGTACATAAACCTACAGAAACAATACAAATAAACTTTATATACAATAAATGTAGAATATGAGCCCTTACAAATGTACAATATGGGTCCTTTAAAATGAACCTTTGAACCTTTCCTATGAGAGTCCATGCATTTCGCTTTTTACTACAAAAGAAATTATGAAATAAAGTGAAATAAATTCCAGAATAGTGCTGATGCAAACGTCCTGTGTGTGTCCAGGCCCAGAGGAGGCGCTGCCCAGCAGTGGTCAGGAGAGGGACAGCCTGAGTCTGCTGAGCGAGATCTTGGGCTCAAGCTCGTTGGAGGAGGGCGATTTCTCCCGTGAGTGGAGGGAGGTGTTCGGGGAGGACGAGTGCCTGGACAGCGGAAGCAGCGGTGCTGCCGGACTCTCAGATGTCCAGCTGGAGGAGGAAAAGGGTTCATTCTTTCTCCCTTCACGCCTGCTGGACCAGAACATTCACAACTTGCAGTCTGCAGTCTCAGGTAGAGAGGCCCTTACTACATAGTTCAACAACCAAAAGTATCGGGACATGTATAGTAGCAGCTAAAAGTTTGCTCGGACTCATTTTTTACTGTTTCCAACACTAATAATGATGAACACATCAAAATTATTAAATAACATGGAATTATGCAGTGACCTTCTATTTTAAATTATTCAAAGTATGGGAGGGAGGAGGAGGCTTTATATCCAAATGTTTTTAGGATGATGAGAATCAGGATTGACAGGGACTGTAATTCAGTGCAAATGTGCTTTTATTGGGAAATGCAATAGTTCACCCTTGGCCAGAAAATGTAATCAGTGATTTCTGGCACCATGAAGGTAGGCTAGTCATCCAGTCCTGATTTAAAACCGAGATGACCATCTCAGTGTGGCACGTACTGGCGTCTGTCCTTAGCGACTCCCTGTAAACGCCCCTCTCTGTTAATCTGATCATTTGCAGCATTTTCTGACATTGTCCCAGTACTTGTGGTAGTGTTGTGTATATTGTGCCTGCAATATGGTGAACTTAAGATGATCATTTATCTTTGATGCTTATGAAACCTCTTAACCCTCTACCGGTCTTAACTCCGGCCTATCTTATAGCCCCATCCAGACCATTTCTCTCAGCTGAAGAAAATTCCTAGGATCACTTACAGCTCAGCTGGTGGAAGATCATTTTCTTTAAGAAACTTTGGAACACAATTGCAGAGAATATTAGGAATACAAACTTGTTTGTAAATAAAATATATAGTAATATATATTACAGTTGTTTTTAAATCCAGATTAAAACACGTACACAGATAAGCCAAAACGTTATGACTACCTGCCTAATATGCTTTTGGACCTCGGGGTGCCACCAAAACAGCTCCGACCTGCCGATATCTTGACTCTACAAGACCTCTGAAGGTGCCCTGTGGTATCTGGCACCAAGACATTAGCAGAAGATCCTTTAAGTCCTGTAAGTGGGGAGGTGGAGCCACTGCAGATCGAACTTGTCCCAGCACATCCCACAGATCCTCGGTCGGATTGAAATCTGGGGAATTTAGAGGCCAAGGTAACACCTTGAACTAATCATCATATTCCTCAAACCATTCCTGAACACTGTGTGCAGTGAGGCAGGGTGCATTAGCCTGCTGAAAGAGGCCACTGCCATCAGGAAATACCATTGCCATGAAGGCGTGTACGTGGTCTGCAACGATGTTTAGGTAGGTGGCATGTGTCAAATTTACATTCACATGAATGCCCAGACAGAGTTCCTGGCCAGAACATTGCCCAGAGCATCACCCTCCTTCCACCACCTTGTCTTTTTCGCCCAGTGCATCATGGTGCTATCACTTCCCCAGGTAAGCAGCGCACACATACCCGGCCATCCATGGGTTGTAAAAGAAAACAGCACTCACCGGACCAGGTGACATCCATTGCTCCAAGGTCCAGTTCTAACACTTGCATGCCCATTCTGGATGCTTTCCGCAGTGGACGGGTTAGCATGGGCACCCTGACTGGCTGGCAGCGATGGGTGTGTTGGGACACGTTCCTCCTGTAACCATCATTAAAGATTTTGTGCCACAGTAGCCCTTCTGTTAGTTCTGACCAGGCGGGATGGCCTTTGCTACCCTCATACGTCAGTGAGCCTTGGATGCCCAACACCTTGTTGCTGGTTCGTGGTTTATCTCTCCTCGGACCACAGTTGGTAGTTGCTTACTACTGCTGACCAGGAGCACTCCACAAGCCTTGTCGTTTCAGACACCCAGTCGGTGGTCATGACAGTGTCGCCCCTTTTCAAGGTTGCTCAGGTCTTCATGCTGCCCATTTCTTCGGTCAACTATGCGAACCAACTGTTTACTTACAATCTAATGTCCCAGAGCTTGACATGTGCCTTTGCTATGAGATAAGTGATTTTATTTGCTTATCTGTAAGTGGTCATAATGTTTTGGCTCATTGCTATATAGACTAGTACATACTTAAAGTATTGTTGTCTGGGGTTTGTAATTGTGCCTTTATGTAAAGAAAGTTATTATCTTTGCTTTTTGGAGATCATTCAAGCTGCATCAGGTGTATGAATGTTTAGTTGGATAAGTATGAAAAGCACCACTTAATAAGAAGAAGTAGAAGAAAAGAACAATGTCAAGGCACTTACATGACACTTACTGAGACAAGTGGATGATTCTTCAATCCTACCATCCTTCTAGGCTGGACTATGGCTAATCCACAGAGCACCACAGGCCCAACTGAACAAACGGCTGGAGCCAATCAGATCACTTCCAAACCCACAGCAAGAGGTACATCCAACCATGTGAAACTGCTGATAACGTGCTAAAGATTCTGAATTTACAGCATCAGTTACATTAACCCCTGATGCTACAAGTTTATTGTATAGTTAATACGTATTATTCAGTGAGTACTATAACTGCCTTGAAACTAATATGTGAGTTATGTAGTTAAGAGAGAAGCATATGAGGCAGTTTAAAGGGTTAAATAGAAAAATCTTCCGTTGTTGAACATGTGGACTGCGATGTAATTTTCACTGACTCTTTATTTTTGTGTCGACGGTGATGTACAGACACTCCTGAAACCATAAAGGATCGTTCTGCATGGTTCAACCTGTTTGCTGATCTGGATCCTCTGACCAACCCGGACGCAGTGGGCAGAACAGACAAGGAGCACGAGCTGCTTACGGCGTAAACGTCTCCTCAAGCACCTCATCTATCTCTACCTGCTGCAGCCGCACAAAAGGACAGACAGGACCTCTACAGATGCGTTTGTTGCATGATTATTTCCTTACACTGTAACAAATATCCTTCAACCTGGACTGGTTGTTCAGATTTGTGAGCCAAAGGAAGTCAAAACCATCGCCTTCTGTAGTTCTTCGTCCTTCTCATATCTGTGCCAATATTTGTTTTAGCTTCAAGGAATTCTATTATGCTGATGTGGTATAATTTGAGCTACTGATCATTTTTTTTGTTTTTTTGCTTGTTGAAGAAAAGGATATTATAGGCCAAATTCAGGAATATGTTTAAAGGGAAATTCCACTGCTTGTTTTCCGTTTCTGCACAGTTCGGTCACTAAGATCATGAATATATGAGCAAAGCCATTCTGAATGTGTACAGTCATTCAGAGTGGTTTGGTGTGAAATTCTCCGTTCTAGAGAAACCTGATGAGTCAGAATTGTTCACAGTGGTGGTGATAGGAACCAGACGTCCGAACAGTTCAATGCCTCTAAGAAAAGCTGTTTCTGAGGTTTGAAGTGATGTAAAAATATTGCTTTTGTTCACTTCACTTTATTCAACTTCAGTTGAATAAAACCAATTCAGTTGCTTATCACATACTCAGTATTTTTTTTTTTTTTTTT
>JAILXH010204434.1:0-15591 GCA_023558415.1 Piaractus mesopotamicus
TCAGTGCTGTGTTAACATCTGCTTTTCTCCTTCATGTTTCTCCCTCAGTGACCTGAGCTGAACCAGCGACTCGTAACTGTTGAGTTGCTCTTGGCTAAGCAAGGAACTTCGGCTACAGAAGCCACATGAAAGAGGCAACGCTGCCAAAAGGCTGAACTCTGCAGAGGCAGCGGTGAGGAAGCTCTAACAAAAGAGAAATCACCGCCTGACCCCGGCCTAAACAATACACAGTTTATACCACTTCTCAATGCAGGGCTTTTCACTGTAGCACTGCACCACAAACAATGGTACAACTCATCACTCAGAGAGAGAGAGACAGAGACCAAGAGAAAGAATAAGAAAGAAAACATAACCCATAAAAAGAAAGTAAGAACGAGAGAGAGAGGAGAAACAGGAAGAGAGAGAGTTATGGGGGGTACCTACAGGTAAAGTCTTAAGATAGTTCCTTTAAAAGAGCTGAAATAAAGAAGATAAAAGCTATAATTGAAACATAGAGGAAAAATAAGTATATCATGAAACACACATTTAATATTGCATTTAAAGAGGATCAGTGCCATCCTGGACGTTTACTTCTTATTTGTAGATTTACCTCTGTTTTTTTTTTTTTAATAATCTCCCTTCATGGCACTTTGTAAACTTGTTTTGAGTTTTGTAAAGTGTTGTATATCAACTGACCATATTAATATTGTGGCAGTTGTCGTTGTTGTGAGATTTTCCAAAAGAGAGAGGAGATGAAGATGGAGACACATACAGAGAAAGAGATGGAGATACAGACTGAGAAGAGAAACAGATGTGAAGCATGTGAAAGGAGAGAGATACAGACAGAGAAGGGCATGAAAAGGAGATACAGGCAGAGAGATACAGACAGAGAAAGAAATGGAGAGGAGATACAGAGAAAGATACAGATAGAGAAAGATGGAGAGGAGATACAGAGAGAGATAGATACAGAAAAAAGATGGAGAGGAGATACAGAGAGATAGAGATAGAAAAAGAGATGGAGAGGAGATACAGACAGAGAGATACAGATAGAGAAAGAGATGGAGCAGAGATATAGAGAGATACAGACAGAGAATGAGATGGAGAGGAGATACAGACAGACATACAGACAGAGAATGAGATGGAGATGAGAAAGAGATACAGACAAAAAGAGACAAATTAAAGGAGATACACAAAGAAATTGAGATGGAGAGGAGATACACATGGAGAAAGAGATGGTGATGAGAAGAGATACAGACAGAGAAAGTGACGGAGATGATATTCAATGAGAGAGAAAGAGATAGAGGCAGAAAAAAGATGGAGAGGAGATAGAAAAGGAGGTGGAGAAGAAATTCAGACAGAGAAAGAAGTAGATGGAGATTGAGATGGACTTAAAAATACAGATACAAATAGAGAAGGAAATGGAGATGGAGAGGAGATAAAGACTGAAAAAGAGATGAGAAGATCTGGGAAATGGGAACTGGAGACAGAAAAAGGAGAAGGGGATTCAGATGGTGATGCAGTGCACTGGAACCATATCTGCTCCAACCTGTATAGGGGTGCTCCATAGCTGATGTAACTATGAAGTAAGAACCTGTGCCACACCAGTATGTAGGTCTCAGTTTTCAGGGCCAAATCTCAGCTCTGACAACCAGTGGTGTCACATTCCACACACTCACTGCGCACACATTTAGAGCTGTAATTAGCTGGGGTTATCAGGGACATTGGTGCAGTGTCGTAACAGAAGATTATGAGGTCGGGCTGCGTGTGTATGTGTGTTGGAGTCAGGTGACGTCTTAAGCACTGATGTTGAATCAGAGACCACTATCAGTAATCAGGTTGCAGGCTGATGTAGGTCACATTAACTCTATCATCACAGCAAAGACCAACCACCTGACACATACAGCATCACACCGTAACGGATCAAACTACTGATGCAGAACTAATAGCAGGAAACTACAGTGTGTCCTGCTTTATAATAAATCACCTGACAAGATCAAACAAGCAGTGATGCACATATTGCAAAAAACTATTTCTAGTGAGTATATTTGTACTGACATCATGGGAAACCACTACTTCCAACTATCTGAAATAAAGTTAAAATATAAAAAGTTATTTATCTGTATCGCATTCAAATGAATAATAATGATATACAAAGCTTGTACGTACAGGGTTCTTGTTAATTGTGACGTGTCAACAGAAACCAGACGCTCGCGGATGTAAAAGACAAATGGCGTTTAATATTACCAGGCAATCAAACTAGAAAAGGGCTGAGCAAAAGACCAAGTCACAAAAACAGCCAAAAGGTTCCAAAACACAGATCAGTCAGAATGGGCGAAAGTACAAAAGGGACGAAGCAAAAAGGCAGAATCGAAATAAGCAAAGCAATGGTCAAAAAACAGGATAATGGCAGTCACAATACAAACGCTCAGTAATTTACGAAGAAACAATACCTCGCACTGGTCCTAACTAAAGCCCGGGCTTATAAAGTAAACTACTCTGTCATGTGACCCAACACACAGGTGATACCAGTTAGTATTTGGGAGAGTTGGAGCGCTGATTGGAGCGTGAGTGAGCATCAGAAGTCACATGAGAGTTTGTGTCGGAGTCCGAGCCTGAGGGAAGTTGATCAGTAATGTGATCTCCCAGAGGAGTCTGGGAGATGAAGTCCGTCTCTTTCTGAGAGTTCGCCGAATGCGTGACATTAATATTGTACGCTATTCTATAATTAGTCTGACTTATTTGTTCCTAACTGTTTTACTGTGTGTAGATGTATTCAAGCACACAATACACACTTTTGTTAAAAAGTCTGTAATCACTGGGGATATTAATATTAATTTACATAGTACTGTACAAAAGTCAGAGACCACTCTATTTAATTTCCAATCAAAACTGCCATTGAATACAAGTTTTCATTTTTCAGCAACAGGAAAAAAGTGTCTATCATAGCTACCATTCTTTGTCTTTATCAAAGTTTCCATTCTTATTTACAGACTTTCAGTTTTTAAAATTTGCAGAGATGTTTTTCCACACCTCCAAAGTTCAGTCTTTTAAGTTGTTTGAGCATTTTCTGTTTTTCACAATCCAAAAAATCCCTCAAACATTCAATAATGTTGAGGTTTGGACTCTGGGATGGTCAGTCCACTATTCAGCTTCTTTGTTTGATGTTTCTGTCTCCTTTTCTCAGTGAGGCTTCTTGAACAGGTACACATCCTTTCAGACCCATAGCACCGAGTTGTCTTCTCACAGAGGAAGGATGGACAGAAACACCTGTTGATGTTTTCAGATCTGAAGCAAGAGTGGAGCTTGAGTTTTCTTATGCAACTGGATAATCTTATATCTAATCTCCTCAGAAATCTCCTGAAAAATAAGGATTTTGAACTTGAAGGCCGTTTTGACTGGAAATTAAATGAATGAAGGGTGCGCGCTGACTTGTGCACAATCCTGTGCACAATAATAACTTATATAATGCAGATTTAAATCTTATAAACTAGACACACAAAGGTATTTTAGCTGTTTCAATGTTTCAAAACTATTATTTACTACAAATATAAGCTTCCTATTAATTCCTTATTAAAAGTTGCACACGACTAGCACAGTAAAGTTATCTGAAACCAAACTGGGGTTATATTGTAAAAAAACACTAAATCCAAACTTAGCATCAATCGTATAGTATAAAAATGATACTTGTTTCTTCCTTTATGTTGTAAGCTGCATTAAGACAAAGACTAACAGCGGAATACGGTTTGTTCCGGCTTTATGACGCTGTAGATTATAGATCTAACTAAAGAAACTAGGGCTCCATGTTTATATTTCATTTGCGTGGCAAGCTTGTTGCATGTTTACACACATTGAGAGGTTTACACCAAATTGCCCTTATAAAAACAGACCATCAGGATCGTGTGTAAAATGTAAACCCAGCAGCGAGAGAGTTGGACAGGCTTCTGTTCCTCAGCCTCTCTATGCAAACGTGGTAAAATCCGCAGACCTTTTCATGTTGCCATTTTATTTTTTATTTTTTTGAGTTATGGTCGTGTGGTGACCTAGTTTGTATTTTCGCTTAGCCATCAAATTCCAAAAAACTTGTTGGGTGTGTACAGTGTTCACAGAGCTCTGACATCCATTTTGAGTGTGACATTGTTGGTTGTTTCCTTTAATTCAATCTCCATAATGGGTGGTGCTCGCCAAGACACACTTTCGAGCTTCTTTCACATGTCTGACTCAGGCTTCCCGTGTCGGCTCTCTAGAGTTTTAATATATTGCAAGGTGTACAACATGAAGCAATATAATCATAATATGGTATTTTTTCCATACCGTGCTGCACCAATACAAAGGCTTTTGCATATGACTGCCACAAATGAAAACATTTAGTTGTTTAAGCTGTGTGACTGAATGTGAAGCTGAATGCGTTTATGTATTCACAAAATAAAGATCTTATTATACATTTCAGGGAATATGAAGTACTGAAACATGTACTTGGAAATGTTTAGTCTTAGATGGCATCTTCTCTGACAAAACTTTTTGACCTCTGTCTTGTCCTCAGTGCCTGAAATACATAGTCATCCTGGTGTATCCCTGTACCTGCTGCCATGTTTCACCAGATGAGGCTGAATACTTCAGATCAGTTTTTCCCAATGCTGGCCCTGGAGGCCAACTGCCGTGGACACTTGTGTTTTCTCTGGTCCCAGTGGACCCGATCCAACTAATCAATCCTTTAACAACACCTTAAAGTGCTTATGTTAAAGCAGAGAAAGCACTAAAATGTGCAGTACAATGGACCCCCAGTACCAGGGATGAGAAAAAGTGCTTTAGATCATAAGCTGTTCCACCTTCCTTATTTGTCCACAGGACTTAACTGCCACTGTAAACCATCTATGTTGCACCATGTAGCTAAGCATCAAAAACATTAGAAACTATTGTTTCAAAAGTGCACACACCATCACCGACATTCAGCATCAACGCCTGGAGGTGCTCGGCCACTTCCAGCAATGCTCAATTTCTCTGAGCGCCATGGCATGACATTCAGCAGTTTGCTATTACTGCATTAAATTAAAACCAAAATAAGAACACAGACATCAACGCTAGATGACGTGTGGATTGAAACTGACATCAAGAGGTTTTCAGACAAACAGATAAATGCTAATGGTCTGTTGCCTCAGCCAACGTTACTAGCCTTGTCCATATTTTTTAGCTCAAGAACAGAAATTGTGAAGAGGCAATTTGCTGATACCAAATATAATGGATTTACTAAATGAAGTGCTCTCAGTGTGACACTTTCTAGCTGTGCTTTGTACTGCTTGCTATGCGATAGTTAGTCCAGTGTGTGGTGGCAAACCTGTCCATTGGAGGTAACCTGTCCGTTGTTCTCTAAGGTCCCTCTAAGGTCATGTATGTGTTTTCTTCTCTTCATGTGACATCTATGATTACATCCTGGATCTTAAATTGTTTAACAGTTTTTCTTTTCATTCATCATTTATTTAGATTTTTTCAGCTGCATGGCCTGCCTTACCAGCAGAGATGCATCTATGGTCCTTGTGTTGATAGATGACAGCAACAGACTCTAAATTTAATATCCAGAATCAACTCTACATGTTTGTAGCTTGTATGCATAACCTAATGACACCATGACACACAGTTGGCAAAGAAACAACTCTTGTTCAATTACTTATGGGAAATATAGAGAAAAAAATTAGATTCTAACTCCTACATGGTTTACCTCAAACTTCTTCTTATGACATTGACAACATCTTTACGTATGCCTGCATGCATGAGTGTCTCACCTCCGCGGACGCCCTCCAGCGGGTAGAAGAATGCCACCAGCAGGTTCATGAGCACAGCCAGGTTGAAGGAGATGCTGCTCCAAAAGGACATGTTTCTTGAACACCAGTACAGAATGGGCTGAGCTACAGAGGGGAAATGGAAAAGACAGCAAACACACTCAATCACTCAACAAGACTTGTAGACTTTTATCCAGACATACAACACCTTATTACACACATAAGACCTTTCCTGTTTTAAGCACTCCCAATATAGTCATACAAACTTTGACACACACAAACACACTCTTTGACTCTTAAATAAGCCAAACACACATACAAGGTTTACAGACTCTTAATCCAACCATACAAACCTGGGTACCAAATGCATGACCACGCATTACATCTAGACACCAACTATAGCCCATCAGCAAATAAACAAAGCAGGTCTGAAGTATTTCTCAGCTTTTATAGGTCTAATACCACAACGCTATAAACATATACATGTACAAACAATTCTGAACATCAATGTAGTAGTATATTAATTGTACTACTATTAAACCCTAGGTCCTTATCTAAGCCATAAATGCTGAATGGCAATATAACGATAAGGAAAACATGCTGTTTAGATTAATTGACTATTAATTGATTGTATTTTTTGGTTTTGTTTGAACAATACAGTCAACATTAGTCACACTTAATAATTTTTTAGTGGTTTCCCACAATATCTGACAGCGGTGGCAGATCATGTGAGCCTTAGCATATGGCTAGCACACAACATCAAACCCAAGTTTCAAGTTTTGGCTTTGTTAATATTAAAAGTACCAGATTTTAAAAGAATCATTCTTCCAAAAAAATACACTAATATGACTAGCGACCAGGTAGCACGATTTCGGTTGCATAATGATACCTGATAGATGTTTACTGGGTATGAAATTGTCGTATTTAATCTGCAGCTGTGGATTTACTTATCTATATAGCTCCTAATTTATGAATTTACATAATTAATATGAATGTTAATTATTTAACTGCTCATATGGAAACAAAAAGTTAGCAGGATCAATGCTGATGTCAAAGTGCTACTATTTATGACTGCAAGCCAAAAGGATTCGTGGTGCCAGCCAGTAGCTTATCTCTACAGCACTCATTCTAGTCATTTCTATTTTTACAAAAATATACAGCGACATGGAGTTCATTCATGCCATCCATTTCTGCTGCAGTTACTGGACGCAGCAAACAGCTTCCATGGCAACGATGACGCTGCTTCTGTGGTAGCACATGTTCAAAATGCCCTGGGTCTATTTTCAGGGAGCAGAAACAACACATGCACGGAACTGGAGAGGGTAATTAAAAAGTACAGCGTGCCACAGTCCAATGATAAAGAACTGGCAAAACGTCCAACGCAAGGACTGCAATGGATTGGTTTCCATGGCAACCTCCACAGCTTCCATTCAAAGCTACTATTTAAAAAAAGAGAAAAGGGAAAAAAAAGACCTAAACCCACTAACCTAAGCATACAACCCATTTAACCGTAGCTCAATCCCAGTGAGCGTCCCACTTGGCTAATGGGTTTCTTTTTGGGAAAGTTCAAAATAAAGCAGAATCTTTAACCTAGCAAGGAGGTGCACCAAACAAGCAGGCAACTTTTTGAGAACTGCACAAATTAATCGGTAAGGCCACAGATGTTACAAAAATACAAAGCAGAGAGAGAAAAAAAAAAGTCTTCATGAGCCTCGACCAGTGCAGTCATACTATGCCCAATAGACTGCTAATCTCAACCGCGGAGCCCTCCTCCCTGAGAACTCTGTCGACTTCTGATTATTTTGACGTCTGGTTGGTTTTGATTTCAAAAGAGGAACCAAAGGAAGGAACTTTGAGTACGCAGAACCCACCGCACTCATGACTAGTGGTCGGAGCCAACGAACATGGCCTAGGCTCTGAGATTCAAAATTGTAACATACTGCTGTTGCCTAGAGCTCTCACACCACTAACTGATCATTCACAGCCTCACTGGGGCAAAGGCAAGATTGTGAACCCTCTTCATCAGATAATGACAAACCTTCAGCTAAAAGTTTCCAATTGCAAAGATAAGGATGGCTTCTTTATTTATTTATTTTTTTGAACTGGTCTGACATTTTGCACAGACTTTTCAATCAATTTAAGACACATTTCTACCGGTTTATTGAAGCCTAGCAGATGGTTAAGACTTAAAAGGTCGAACTGAAAACAAGCACAGAAATGTTGACCTCTCTCTCTCTCTTTTCTCTACTTGTCCCTATGGTCAGGTTTGAGATTACTACATGGCTTTTTACATCTCAACTTTGTGGTTTGTCTCTTCTTTTTCTTCCTCTTCTCTTTACTAGAGAAAAACTTCTTTCTCACAAATGCACTTGCCACCACATTTCTCACCACAATTTTTTTTACCTTAGTCCCATTTCAAATCCTGTTGGTGGAAGAAAAGTCTTGATCCCTTGCCTTAATTTTACCAACGCTCGCTTACTCCAACTGGTTCTCATTCTCTCTGGACAAAACCTGAACACTCCATCCTTCCTCCACCTCTCTGAGCCAATTCCCTCTTTCTCTGTTGCTCATCCCTTTCTCATTTCCTTCTTCTCTCTCACTCTGTCTTTATCTCTTTCTCTCATTCTCCTCTCCCTCCTCTAAGAGAGACACATTTTATCCTGGATTACTTGCTTTAAAAGAATACTCCAGTGTTTTTCAGTCTCTTTGTGCCACATCTGTTTTACTACAGGTGATAATTTTGACAGGTGTTCCAACAGTTAGTAAAAGAACAGGGAAAAAAAATTGACTCAAAACATATTTGAAGAGATTCATTCATTTTGCTTTCATTTCTAACAATTTTAAATAGAACAAGTTGAAAAGAACAGCTGACATATAATGGAAAAATATACTTATTTTCTCTGAAAAAAGTGGTATCATACTGTCATTGAAAATTCTTGTATGTGTAAAGCCTACTTACAAGAACATGTAACTTTCAAAATTCTTAAAAATGATCTATAATTCATTTATAATGGAAACATCTTCCTATCGGCTTGTATTATAAAGATGTGGTAGACTGAGATTAGGTTAAAAACACTGGAGTTTTCCTTTAAGTTCGGGAAGGAAGGCAACGGTCACATAACTCTGACTTCCGCTCATTCACTCTTTCACACGAGTCTCCTAGCCTACCTTGCTGTCTTTGACTACAAATATAACCAGGAGCTTGTTAGACTATACACTTCATCACCTTATAACTTTAAACTTCATTTCTATTTTTAGTGTTTACACCCCCTCCCCTCTGCCCTGGCTAATTGGGGATCAGGACGAGCCACCTGTGCCAGCTCAGGTGCTTCGAGAGTGGGCTTTACCTGAAGTTTATGTGGGGCTTCAGGGAGGGAGAGGGCGTGTATGCACCTTACTTAGGACAGATAGGAAGGGAGAGGGTCCACGCACAGGGCACGGAGTTTGCGTTACCAGTGTCCTGTTGAGTACCTCGCAGTTTCTTCTGCCAGTTCATCTCATTGAAGAGGTCTTCGCAACGCACGAAGAAGTCGTTGATCTTGCTGCCCTGTTCGTCACGTTCTGTGGTGTAATACACGCGCAGCTTGGATTCCAGCGTGAGGAACTCGCAGATGTTGGGCACAGGGAAGACGATCTGCTCCATGGTGCGGTCCAGACGTACAATCTGGGAAACAATCACAATCATCATAATTATTGCTACCCCTGGAAAAGCATCATCACTTTGATGAACACTTTGTAGTAATAATCAGACATTATCAGATCTATTTCCATTCATATTTACCTTGTTTAAATGCATATTGCACCTTTTTGTCCTCAAAAAATCTAAAGTGGTCACTGAAGAGTTCCTGTTTCACTGGGATATAAATATGAGGCGACATGCAACCCAGACACCTTTACTCATCCATCAGAAAAAACACAAAGGAAATGAAAGAAAAGACTATCGACCTTTATAAATCAGGGTACGGCTACAAAACTACACCTAAAACTACGCACAAGGGTAGTAATTAGTAAGTTTTAAACCCATGAAGCTGGGATGAATCTTCATCTAAAAGGACACAAGTGTATTTGCCTCCCACGCACATGAAGGAGAATGATTCAATAAGCAAAACTTTCTCCAAGGATCAGAGTTGGAGAGCCTATAACATCCTGGGGTCACCAAGCCTCTAAAGCTACAGTTACACATCTCTCCATACCACAAACATTATTTGCTAAACATCAGCAGAACTTTGGAACTGTGTTATATGTCCAGATGAGACAAAAGTAGAACTTTCTGATAAAAATAAGAAAGGAAAAGAAAAGAAAAAAAGAAAAACAAATGTCACTAGTCTGATCTAGTATGACAGATGATCTGTGGTGTTGATATGTTTTCCTCAAAAAAGGCTGGGAACACCATAATGTCAAGTATGTTAAATGTCTGCCAAGAAGTCAAGACTGGGTCATGGATAGATTTTCCAGCAGTACACTGAACCCAAATGCCTTAAAAGAAAAATGGTTTAATGACTATAAAATTAGGCTTTTGCAGCAGCAGTACTAATCCTCTGATATAAATAACCCCCCAAAAAACTGAGGGGTTGACCTAAGCTTGACCTGAAGCAGAGAACTTTTTTGTGTACTGTTTATTGGCACTGGGATGGGGGCCTAAATCACTAAATGCAGAGATGCCAGTAACTGTGACATGTTTTTGAGAGAAATGCTTATTTTTTTTATAAAGAGGATGTTCCTTTGAATAACTTCACCTCATTGAAAGGTTAGATTTCTCTAGATTTCAGTGGAAGATCAATCTGATAGGGCCAGAGGGGACTGTAGCTCATTAGAGTAGAGCAAGAGTAGTTAACATAAGAATATTTGTAGAATATTTGTAGTGTTGAGCTGGGATGAACTTGGTGTCTATACTAGAGTTTACAGTATTTGTCCAAACCTAGCGAGACCTGGCTGCTCACATAGAGTTCAGCTGGATTCAGATGTGATTTTTCAAATATCTGTCAGACTCGCACAGGCTATAAATTTCATGTCGGGGTTCTCACTGCCCGCTTTTGTTTTAACCGATTTTCCCCTCTGTTTCCCAGGGAATTAGGTTTTCTACTTATTATATACTTCCTCTATACTATTACCTTAAAACAGTTTTTAATCTGGCATGCTGGATTCACTCACTTGTGTTGCTGAAAATTTAGAGGTCCACGAGGCCCTCAGTTGAGAAAATGGAGGTGAGGTAAATAAGATGCACATTGGGTGATGATAAGCCTGTTTGGGTCAGTGTTGGACTTCAGACAAAAGTACCTGGGCTGTATTTGAGCTTGGACCAAAAATTCAGCTTTACTGGGATTCATCTAACACACCTGGCTTAACTCCTGTCCCTTAAATGGAATCTTGTCCCATTTGCTTTAACACGCTGTCATAACAGCGTCTCCACATGCAAACAATGATACGCAAATGAGCCAAATCATTTTCATTTGTAAACCAATATTAAACAATAACATGGTTCAGAATAGCAGGTTACTCAGTGCCTCAGATCAATAACCATGTTTACAAGTGGGTCTTAAAGAAATTTTGTTTTATAGTTGATGGATGTACTAACACATCACTATACTGCTGTCCAGCAGCACTGGAACATTACCCTGAAGAATGGAGATCAAAAAAGGCACCCAGAGGCAGGAACTACACACCTCGATTTGAGCAGTGTGTTTGGCATAGAACTCCAGAGCTTCGTCGCCCTCGCCATAGGTGCCTCCCGCCTTCAGCATGGCCTGCAGCTCCTTGTTATGTCTGGCCAGCTGTAAGAGTGAGTGGAAAGAGGTGAGATGGTCAATTACAATACACTGCACTGTAATTAGAATTAAACAGATCCAAACAAACAACAAAAAACAAACTTCCAGTTAATACCAGAGAGAAAAGTACTAGATTAGTGAAATGGGCTCAGTCAATTTAACAAATGTCTCCCAACAGGGCAGAAAGAAAACTGCTTTGTGAAAAGCACCTTCAGATTTAATTTATCTCTTCCTTCTAATTAGCCCATCATTAAAATCATCTTAAGGATAAAAGAACTGTGCCAAGAGCTCCATTTCAGTGGTCTGCCTCATCTCCCACTCGCAAAAAACAAAGGTACTGATGTCCATTAAGATTCGTTATTATGTTAGTGTGAGGTCGATTTTAACAGGACTGCTATTACGGAACGAGCTCAGAGTTTAGTGAATTTTAAGACTTACTGGAGCTGGATTAGTATTACCTAGAGAGCTACAGTAATCTGAGAGATTACTGATGAGATCTGTAATTTTACTCTGTACGAATCTGCAATGTCAGTAGTTTTAATAAGTCTGTTGTAATAATTCGCAATAATTGAGGAGCTAATTATCTTCTAAAATTCACCGAATTTGGAGCTCTCTCAATAACAGCAGTCCTGTTCGATTCACCCTCAAAGTAAAGTAATAACAAAGCTGGGTAACAGAAAATTGCGCCTACATTTTTTTAGAACCTGCAGACAAGGCTGACAGCTAAAATGAAGTTTGATGTGACACAATTCTTTAATCAACAAGTTCATGAGAAGACCACTGAAATAAACAATAGCTTTGATGATGGCCAAATTACAAGGAGAAGGAAAATTAAATATCTTAAAAGAACCACTCACTAATCAATGTGTTTTCTGTCTTGTGTTCATTCTGGAACACTACAAGTCAATCTGTGACACCATTCAGTGCATATTCCCTCCCATACGCTATGATTATGCACCATCATTTTGATCTGCCTGTGATAATGGGTGGCACCCCACAATAAAATGAGATGTAAAGTCTCCTTTCTCCCTCCACTGTTGTTGTGGGATGTTTGGGATAATTTGGGGAAATTACACAGATATGAATCAACCAGTAAAATCATGCACAATTTACATTACAGGACCTCCTCTGGTAAAATAAATCCAGCTAGAATAGGGCTATAAGAAAGTAATTCACTCTCGAATAATTACTTAGCAGACCTGTAAAAACTACGGACATGGCAGATTCATAGTGGATTAAAATCATGTAGTACATTGGCAATCCCTCAAATTGCAGCAACTTCCCAGGTAAAAGTAATTGAACTCCAACAGGGCTTTAGCTGCTGTCATATCCAATATTGCTGTGTGGTACAGCTCAACAATGACTACAGTATTTCACTGTAAAAAATTTGCATTAAACATTGTGGAATCCTGGCAATAATTAATAAATAATGTGAGGTTTCAAAGGCTGAGATCACCAGTGAAAATGCTTCTATTTTTAATTTCTTTTAAATTTAATACAAAATTTATAAACACCTGTAATATTATCAGCATAATAATTTGAATAAAATGTAGAAGTTTTGAAAATTTAACATTAATTTCTACATTTCTCAGTTCTCAGTGGTGTGTCCCCCTTTTTCTTCAATGACATTGTGCACTGAAGCTGGCATGGACTCCATATGTTTGTGCTTAACACAATCACCTGTGGAAGAGATAAGTCTAAAAAAATTCTCTGACTTGCTTGTACAAAGGCCTTAAAGTGGTCAGCGACAAAATTTGCTTAAATATGAAGACCTACAAATAGTGCAGAATCTTGAATTTTTCTTCTTAATTTTAATGTAATTTCTTTGTTCTTCATTTTCCAAAATCTTAAAAACTTTCTGTTGTTTATTTCCTGGTCCAAATTAAAAAAAAAAGTAAGATTTTCAATGTGGTCTTAGACTTTCGGACCCCACTGTACGTGGCCATGATGCCCGACATATAACACGAGGGAGCCAACTTTAATTCTTTTTGTCTTTGGTGAAATGTCACACTACACTGACGAATGAGCGCACCACTGCAGGAGCCAAAAGCGCGCGCGCACACACACACACACACACACACACTCACACACCCTCTTTTGCTCATAACATCATCCTCAGCTGACTAAAGTGTGTCAGATCAACACTGCACAAACATATTCACTGCCTAGCCGTCATGTGGAGTGAATTCTGCAATCTGAAGCCGTATCTTGGCCAAACTTTAGTCACTAATTATTATTCTTCCCCAAACTTCCCCAAATGCGGGCCAAGCATAGTTATTCTACTGCTACAGTTACTTTACAGTCACATTACGGTTGTATAGTTAGACACAGCCACCAATAGTACATTTAATGTCGCCAAATAACTTTCCGGAGAGTGCTGCTATTCTTGCCTAACTCACTTTAGACAGTTTTGCTATTGTTGCTAAGTCACTTAACAGTCGGTGCTGCTGTTGTCGCCAAGTCACTTTACAGACAGTGCTGCTACTGTTGTCAAGTAACTTCAGACAGTGCTGCTACTGTTGTCCAGTAACTTCGCACACAGTGCTGCTTCTGTCACGAATCCTCTTTACAGGCAGTGCTGCCATTTTCACCAATTCACTTTACAGTGCTGCTACTGTCCCTAAGTCACTTTACAGTTAGTGCTGCTACTGTTGCTAAGTCACTTTACAGTTAGTGCTGCTACTGTCTCCAAGTCATTTTACTAAGCCTCTTTACAGACAGTGCTGCTACTTTCTTCAGTGCTGTTACTGTTGCCAAGTTATTTTATAAACAGTGCTGCTAATGTCCCTAAGTCACTTTATAGACAGGGCTGCTACTGTCGCTAAGTCAGACCAGCGCAACACACACCAACACACCACCACCACATCAGTGTTACTGCGGTGCTGAGAATGATCAACTGCTCTATGAGGGTCCATGAGGTGTCCTGACCACTGAAGAACAGGGTAAAAGGGGGTAACAAAGTATGCAGAGAAACAGATGGACTACAGTCTGTAATTGAGATAATTGCATATATGTATATACATATATAAGTAATAGTAAATAAAATCTAGAATTTTGCTGCTTACAAATAAAGTCTTTGTAATACACCTATATGATAAGCGGAGCTGATAAAATGGACAATGAGTGAAGAAACAAAGAGGTGTTCCTAATAAAGTGCTCGTAACTATATAGTAAGTGGAGCTGATAAAATGGACAATGAGTGTAGAAACAAGGAGGTGGTCATAATGTTATGCCTGAGTATAGAGTAAGTGGAGCTGATAAAATGGACAATGAGCGTAGAAACAAGGAGGTGCTCATAATATTATGCCTAATCGGTGTATACACACACACACACACACACATACACACACATACACACACACACACATATATATGTATATATATATATATATATATATATATATATAGCTATTAATATTTCTGTATTTAGTTGCTATTTTTGTGTTTTTTTGTTTTTTTTTACTTACCTTGATATTTAAATGTTTACAGAGTATATTATCCGAGCCTCACCACATGCTTTTGATATGAAAATTGATATACCATGCATATGATGAATAAAAATACTTTGATTTTGAATCTGACTGACTTAACGCTAGCCTGCCCTACAGGCTTTCATTCAGTGGTGACATCACTAGGATATTTGAATAACTTTTTCCTTTAACTAAAATCAGACAATGCAACCTCACACCCATAGTGTTGTCCAACCTTGTCTTTGACCCTAAAGGGAGTAATGAGAAGAGCACTGACCTGAGGCCAGTGAGGCCACTAACGCGTTTAATTCCTAACTGCACCTTACATAACTGATCCGTCAGGCTATCTGGCCTACTTAATTACATGAACAGGCAGAAAATCTATACAGCTCAACAGTACAACAGAAAGAGAGTAGAAAAGGAGGGAAGAGCATGATATAATCAAGATAATATGACACAGTGAATGCAAAAGAGTGAGATGGTGAGATATGAGCAAGTGAGTGAATGAATGAGTGTGTGTGTGTGAGAGAGAAAGAGAATGACAGGCAGTGTGTGTGTGTGTTGTAACCTATTTATCTGCGTGTGTGTGTGTGTGTGTGTGTA